>JAEIFU010002094.1:0-51048 GCA_018904235.1 Lordiphosa stackelbergi
ATAAAAAATATTGCTAATGACTAATTATCTCTAGAAGGTACGAATTACACTGTTCTACAGCGAAAAGAATCCTGAGCATTTTTAACTAATTCCTGTGAGCCTACTCATTCTGATTACGAGTTGGTATGTCAAAGCCATATCTTAGTTTCCGTTTCCAAGATATTCGCGAAAAACTAAATTTCCGACTTCTTGCCGTTCTAGAAATTTTGTAGGCCACACTAAGCATTAATTGCTGATTTTATGAAGCTTATAGGATAGTACACATATCAATGCAACTGAGAAACACACCATATAAGTATTGCCAATGGTGTCCAAAGTGGCTTCAGAGTCAAAATTTACTTGATATATAGCAATTTTATCAACCTAAACCGTTTGCTACAAGCCAATCTACTTGTCGGACATTTATTGGCGCCATATCATCATATAGTTCAACATATTCACTAATTATGGTAATTTTTTGGCAATTTTGTCAGGACCGCAGGCAAAGATACAGCCTGTTATATGCGAAAATCAAGATTTAAATTTATAGGAGGAGAACTAGAGTGCCACCCCAAATGTTTATAGGAGTTTTAAAATTTATTTACTCAAATATTTCTTGTTTTGGCGAATACATTGTTCGACTAAAAAGGCTATATCTTCTAAAGTATTTCGAATTTAAAAAAATCCTTTGGGGCGATATTCTCAAATATCTAAGCTATAAAAAAGTGCAAATAAAGTTCGAAAAAAAAGTTTTGCACATGGAGAATACCCCTGAGACTTTTTATAGGCCTTCGTCCTTCTAATTGAATGATCAGTTTACTTATAAATATACTTATATTTTCTGTTGATCAAGTTTGGAATCACTTATGTAAGCGCGCAACATGAAAGAAAATTTGGGAAATAGAAAGAAGTTTGTATGGGGTTTATAGATTAGCAATGACAATTTGCCAAAAGAAGAAAACTAACAGGGAGTACAAACACTAATAACAATATAATAACAATAGCTGTCGTCTATTGTGCCGCTCCACACTTAAATGAAAACAACAACAGTCGCAAAGGATTAACAGTTGCGCTGTCAATTGCTCACACGACATTTCTGCTCTCACGATCAACACGCGCGGACGTTCACTGCAAGTATTTAGTACCAACATAAACAACACCGTAAACTATTCAGTTAACCCGGAGACTGCAATTCTAGCCACAGCCACTGATATTTGAAATTAAAAATTGATAAACATAGTAAACTTTTGCCACAAATCTAGCTGATGTCAAAAATTTGTAACTGAAATTGTTTAGTCTATAAATTTCATTTTCATTTGTGAGTCTCTTAAAATTTAAAAAAAATTTTTATTTTCTTTAAACACATTAAAACTTACAACATGGCCAATCGTCGCAACACCAACAGCCAACAAAATCGTAGACCACCACCAACAAGAAGACAGCACCAGAACGCTGCAAGATCCTTACAGCAGCTTAATGACAGTGATGCAGAGCTATTTGAATTGCTCCCCGATTTTATGGAGGCCATAGATCCAAATCATAGAATTACAACGCCCACAAGACAGCGCGGTAGAGGTACAGTACGACAAATTCGAGCAGCTCCTAGGTTACAATTACCAAGAGGACGACCACAGGCCAGTACTCTGCGTCGCCCCAGGCCAGTACGTCAAGCTGGAGTGCAAAGCTTAAATGCTAATACAAGTCGTCGTCAGCCAGCCAGAAGTGCGCCGACTTCAGTGAATAATCTTCAACCCGATGAGTCGCCTTCTACCCAGATATCGACAACTTTTTTAAATATTATTCCAGACTTTTTGGCCGGGGGTGATGGCTTCCATGTGGATCAATTGAATCAAGTGAATACGGAATTTCAGAATTTTCTGGAAGAAATCGGGGACATTGTAACGGATGGAGAAACAGAAACTGCTGCAGAAATTCTAGCAGAACAAGATACAATAACTGTCGCTGCAGAAATGTTTGTAAATACACATTCAAACCCACAATTGTTATGTTATGCAGCCATACGAGATCAACTGACTGATCATTCTTTAGATGACCCTGAAGGACAGTAGCGAACAAATGGCGATTCATAAAAGTGGACACAAGTCCAATTCTTTAATAATTCTTTAATTTAACATATTTATTTATAATATGTATTAATGTACACCTATCAATATATATATTTAATGCCGGGGCAGCGAGTACACTCAGAACATTATTTTCTATATTTATGAAAATAGCCGCTCGAAAATCAAGAGGTATGAAACATTTTTATGTTAATTTTAGTAAAGTTAGCCTAAAATGAATTTAAAATTTTCAGGGCTAATTTTGAGCTTTATAGGGTGATTTGTTTTCTTAAATGTAGTGTGTGGGCATTTAACAACTATTGCCGCATTTTTATAATATTCTTATCAGGGAATCAAACCTGAACCAGAACCAGAACCGGAACCGTATACAGAAAAGAACCAATTATCAAGCATGCTCCCATTCTCGCTTTCGCAAAAATTTAAAGATTACCAGCCATGCTCCCATTTTCGCTTTCGCAAAAATTTTACGATTTCGACGCTAAATCGCAAAAGTAATTGCTCCGAAATTCGCAAATCGCAAAATTTTGCCGATATAAAACCGGCGACGTTTGAGTCCGTGAATTGAAAAGTAAATGGGAAATGTCGCTGGAGATAAGAAATGTCTTTCTGTGAACCAATTTTTGTAATATTCTGTGACTATTTTAGATTGTTTTTGTGGACTCTCTTATACAATATGAATGAAATTCGTGTCTTAAACAATTTTTTTCCTAACCCTCTCAAAATTGCACAAGCAGCAAAATACCTTTTGACAACAACAATTGCGATTTGGCTGGGGGATAACCGATAAGTTTGTCGAGGCAGCTGCTTCTGCCACGTGATGTGTTGCAGAACGAATTGGGAATGAAACAGAATCGATAACAAAAAAATTCCTCTCCCTCTCTCTTTTTTTTCCTGGCCCCCCCCCCCCCCCCCTAGACGTTTCCTTTTTTTTTGCGAATTTGGGGAGACACTTATAATTGAATTCGTACGAATTTGTTGGAATCGCAAATCGCAAAAGTAAGTGAAAGCCGGAGCACAGCTGATAGTATAACTTTTTGAATGTATTTGCTGCACGGATTAACTCTACCGACATCAAATCTAAGCGCGGAAATTGTTGATTTAACAAATTTTAGTTGGTCTCAAATAGTGCACTTGAACGGAATTTGAACTTAAGAATTACTGGTGGTCTCATTTATGCGATATTCATGAAATTTTACGTGCATGTGTTTAGCCTGAGGCGTTGAGGCGTATCTTAACTGCTAATAACGTCCTTCTAATCGGGTTGAGACCAATGGCCCCGAGTTCGAATCCCCTCTGAGTAAATAAAATTTTTTAAAACTATGTTTCAAAACCAAAATTGGTGTGTGATCTGCTCTGTGATGATGATGAGCTCAAGAAGATTGGCAACATGTGACAGCTAAAATAGTATCCCACCCTATAATTATATACAGGGTTGCCCATATTCGACGGACCCATTTTTTTTTTTTTTAAATCAAAGAAAAAAATAAAAATTTGGCGGTTGGCAATCTTAATCATTTAATTTGTTCCAAGTAGATTTGTTTACATCAATTTTTGAATATGATATCTCTCAAATGGCCGCCTCTGGCGTTGATGGCGTATTGTGCCCTTTTTGCAGCATTTTCCATCGATTTCGCCAACATTTCGGCCGGAATAGCGGCTATTTCTTCACGAATGTTGTCCTTGAGCTCTTCTACGGTCCTTGGCTTGTTAACGTAAACCTTTGACTTCAAATATCCCCACAAGAAGAAGTCAGGCGGCGTCAAATCGGGCGAACGCGGTGGCCAGTCCAAATCACCACTTTTCGACATCAAACGGCCCGGAAACAATTTCTTCAGAAAATCGATTGTTATGCGACTTGTGTGCGGTGGAGCGCCGTCTTGTTGAAACCAGAACTGCCTCATACGCTTTCGACGAATAATTGGCATCACAAAATTGGTCATCATGTAGCGATAACGCTCCTGGTTGATGGTAACAGCATGGCCATTTTCATTTTGGAAGAAAAACGGCCCAATGACCGTTTTCGCACTAACGCCGCACCAAACTGTGACTTTTTCGTCATGAAGAGGCACTTCTTGAATCTCCTGAGGATTTTCAGTGGCGTAAATACGGCAATTTTGCTTATTTACGGTCCACTTACGGCGCACTTTTCACATTTTTTAATTTTTTAAAAGCACGTTGAGTTTTCACAATTGACTTGTTCTGTTGAATGTAAATTTCAACTATTTCAGAGCGCTCGCGTGGCGTGTATTGTTCCATGGTAAAAATCTGCTTGGACTGACGCTTCAAACGCGGTATGTCATTAAGCGATCTGACATCTCTGTCAAAAGTTATGGCGTTGCCAGATGGGTCCGTCGAATATGGGCAACCCTGTAGTTGTGTATCAGTACAAGTACTTACTGTAAACATCGGTATTTATTACTAATTATGTGGGTTGGCGCATATTTCTAAACGAGATTTTCGGTTATATTTATGTAGCACTAGATCTCTTTACGTAAAGGTTTTCAGTAGTAGTAGTAGTGCTTTATTTTATTCACAAAATATGGTTTCAAAGTGAAAATAGTTGGTGACCTACAATCCCAATAGCCACACACTCGTACTTCACTCGGATTCCCCGCTCGTCGCGAGATACCGAGTCGCTCTGAGGTTGTGACTAAGGTAGGGTTACAGATTTGAATAAAATAACATAACTCAGCTTCGTCTTGAAGCCGTCAGCTGTTGCGATAACTATATGCTATAATACAATTTTTTTTCTTCAGACAATTTACGATTTCTATATGTTGATGCTCTACAAGAAATTCAAAAAGAATATTCAAATTTTCTCCGTTTACAATTTCAATGGCTCGTTGTTTACCTAATTTTCCTTGCTTCCAATATACCTTTTTAATTTCCTGTAAAATTGGGCAAACTGCCATGAAGTGAAACGTGTCTTCTTTAGCGTTTAAATTGCAGACGGTGCATATGGCTCCGTGTCGTTGACATAGGGGCGGGAAGGTAGGTACAGCATTTCACATCTAGCTCTGAATACAAATGAATTTAGGCTAATGCTGTTTTTGTCGTGAAAATAGTGGTTTTCCACCAATGAGTAGCTTAGTTGTCTGTAAAGTATCCTCGTCGAACTGCTCCTAGCTTGCTGCATAAAATCAGAGTGAGATTTTTGAACGGTTCTGCCAAAGACCAATATAATCTCTAAGATGCCGAACGTCCATACAATGGTTTTGCAATATGCAGCTGTTTTTTTTTTTTGATGGCGCCGAAAATCGCGCTCTCTCCGTTCACACAAAGTTAAGAGCGTACAAATCTAAAAATAGAATACACTTGCTTGTGTGAGTAATGCTTGAGAATACGTGTGCACACTTACAGTCGTCGGCTGTCGCTGTATGCGTACAAAAACGCGGCTGGCTCTAGAGCGCCTCTCTCTCTCTCTGGCTTCTGGACAAAATTTCAAAAGAGCGAAAAGCCAGATTCAAAAGCCAGGGGGAAAAAATCGTGTGCAAAAAATCGTATGGCGTTACTCATCTTCATATTCTAATGTCTTTGGTTCTGCAATATTATTCGATGAGATCTCTCCTACGTATTTGGATTAGTCAACTCCAAATTAGATTCTTCTGCAAGTGTTCTCCAAGTCTCGAAGCACTGGCTGTAATCCTAGTATTTGGGTATAGAGGGTCGAATGTCCAGTTTCCTCAATTAGGGCATAGTTCGGAGTATTGCGTGGTAACCTAAATATTTTCTTTATGAAAAATCGAAGAAGCTTCTCCACTTCGTCATATTCAAGAAAACCCCAAGCCTGTGCAACATATAGCATGATTGACCGAACAGTGGCTTTAAACATTCTATATATGTCACACTTGGAAGTACGATTGGTTTTCCATGGTATTCCATGTACAGTTCAAGGCAAAGGTTTTCATTTTTATAATTCATTCATAATTTTACCGGACTTCTTTGTGTGTGGTTGCTAGATTTCTGGCTTAAGAAAGCATTGTAGGGAACGCAACCTCTAATCATGGTAGAATCCAGCTTAATCAATTCATTTGCAACTTTAAACTCTTCCAAAATGTTTATTTCTTAAACCTTATTTGTTAATAAAACCTGAATTTTTAAATACTTTGAAAAACAATTGATGTACATCCAATAACATAATTACTTTAATCTTAGTTTAAATAGTTTTCGTGGGAACCTTAATTCCGTGCAGGGACTAGAACAACACTAGAGTATGTGAAATATTTAGCAATATAAGTGGCTACTGGCATCCATTTCAATGTTCCAACCATTATCCAGGCCTGTATTACTATAAAAGTAATCTGCGGTTTGTGGTGTTTGATATGGGTAGGTGGGTGATATAAAGGATGGTTGCTGGTAGTTTTCATAGGTGGTCGAATGCTCTTGGTATAACTGATCAATATTGGAGTCTGCAGCATTAATGGTCGCCTCAAATACATTAAAAATTTCTGAGCTAGTTGATTGATTAGTGGTTTTATCCAAATCAAAGGGCACATAGTTGTTGAAATAGCCATAGTCCTCAGAGTTGTAGCCCGAACTGCTAGTCAAACTGGAGGTATCATCAAAGGTTTGGTATGGTAAAGACTGATCGTAGCCGGGTTGAGTCACTGGTGGGAGCGTCTGTGGTGTATCCTGATAGTAGCTAGATGAGTTTAAACCATATATATTTGGGGTATAGGTCTCAGAATTATAGAAAGCCTCTTCTTCACTCCATGGATTAGTTGCTACCGCAAAGCCAGTTTGATCAATGTGGTTTGAGGCTTGATAGTTTACTTGCTGACTAACTGGTAGTACCTTTGTACTCTTCAATTTGCTGTACTTTTTTAAGTTATTATTCCGAGTGCTATTACCCTTTAGTAGGCGTCGCATCTCTGTAGATCCCTTTGGCTCAGGTGGAGGATGATCATGAGTGCCTTTGGCTTGGAAAAAGATTCCTTGACCTTCCTTGCGCCAAAAGTGTGTAACCGGATAGCCGCAGTGTCCACGACAAGGCTGGATTTCCAGGCGTCCTAAGCAGTTTCTAAAAAATAAAATTGTAATACAATTGTGTTAGGTTAACTCTTTATTACAAATGCATTTTCATTATCAAATTCACTGATTAAAGTGAATTTTTTAACAATATCAATCTGTTCCTTTTTTGACAAGAATATAATGATCTTTCCGAACCAAGATAATATCATTCACTAAAATTAATATAAATAGTTTTACAATTAAGCTAAAAATATCGATTTGAAATTTTTACCATGTCAATTTGACATTTTTTCATATCAGAAAAATTGATATGCACAAAAATATCATTATTTTTTTGGTGGCTGTAACAGTGTTCAGATACTTGAATTTGTACAAATCCTTTTAAGCAATTATTTACTTACGAAATTCTTCAAAAACTTAAAAACCTCTGTCTAAATATTTAAGCGAAAAAATGGCTTTAAATTTCTTATCCACCTAATCTTGTCTAGAACTTACCTATTAGGACACTGTTTGCCCTGTTGCTTCCGTCTGGCCTTGTCACAGATAGCTGGACGCATATTTACACTAGCTCCGTTGGGTAGTTTACATCTGGCACTGCAGCGCAAAACTCCGAGACAACTCTTTTTCAATATATTCACATTATGATTGTTGGTATTCCGCATGGCCCAGCCACTGGCATGTTTTCGTGCCTTTTGGTTTTCAGCCTCATAGATCAAACAACAGTGTCCATTGGCCCAATCATTGAAATTATCAAATTCACTAACTGTTGGCATTTTGGCATCATTAATATCAAAACTGAACTGTAGGTGCGTTGTGGTGGATGTTGGACGGATTTCGGTTACCAAAACCATTTCGTGATGTTTTGCTACGAGTGCGTTGCGTTGACTGTCTGTGTCAGTCGCTTGCTCTTCCTTTAAATCTACTCTCGACCATAGAACAAGAGGAACAGGCGGAAGGGTGGTTTTTGTACTCGCCCTGTCATTGGTTTGACTCTGCAGTCATGAGTATACGTACGGTTTTTGGATTGGTAGCTGCAGCAATTGTGTAGGGGAAGTCCTACCCTTAACAAAGTACCTACATCTCAGATTGCACCACTTTAGGTATTAAAGAAAGTTGAGATAAAGCCAGTTTAGCGTTAGCTATTTTGATTTAATTAGTTTGCATTATATATTTTATTTCGAGTTTTTATTATAATTTCAAACTGTTTGAGCATTTCCTTGACACAAGTCGTGGCATCTATCGTAAAGACACCAGCAACGGCAACAAAGGTATATCATTAGGAAAACAAATAAGACTATTGAAGACAGTACGGCGAACAATCCTGACGTGTTCCCATCACTTGGACTCTCGGCTGTAGCGAGCCCATTAAGCAGCAAAATTAAGATTAGCGCTAAGCTTTGTCGGAGCCCATCCATGGCGAGCAAATTTTAAATGTCAACTGAGACTTCTGAAATTTTAGTAGAAGAATTCCATTTGACGGTTTTTATAGTTCTCAAAAATACACTTGAGTATGTATTTCATATTAAGCGATAAGCTATTATCGTCATTTTTTTGGAGCCCCAGGCCAGAGGAAATTCTTTTTAGGTCTCTAACGACCCCATTATCAGTATAAATATATTCTTGTTCAACATAACGAGCTCAGTCCGTTAGTCTGTTCGGTACTACAGGGAATGCAAATGGCATCGCAATGGGCCTCTAAGACGAGAGAGGAATTAACACAGAGACTCAATTTAAAACGCCGCTGTATTTTAAATAATGTGGCATGTACATACTTTACTCAAAATTAAAGTCGATTCAGGACGGACATTGTCCAAGAAGAACTATATGTTTTCTATATGTTTCATTTTTTCCTGACATCTCGTTCATATGTTTATAAGGGGACGGAAGATAAGAGGATGTCGTCCACGACTTGCGCGACATGAAGTCCCATTGCGACCACTGAAAGTTATGCAGTGATCCGTTGGACATACGGAATCGCCGTCGTCCACAATTGAATCACTTCTTGCTGGGCCAAAGTTGATCATCATCAGCAATCTCGTGGAGGAGTTAAGGTTCTCGTGGCATAAATTGGCCAAAAGCGATGACTTCCATTTCACATAGTTGCCTCCTTGAGTTGCGATGGGTACGCCTCCATCGCTTCCCTCTTGGCGCGCTTATCTTTCCAGCTGAGAAGGCTGTCCTCTACTGAAGACCAAGCCGTTTTGCAATGGTCCTTAGCAAAAAAATATAAACTCAAAAATACTAATATACCTTCCTTCCAGGCAGCCACCTTCTTTCCGAGATATTTTTGTAGCCGCTTTATTGTTTTGTGAGCTCCATTTTTTTTAATTACTCACCTTCTCCTCCATAAAAAGTTTTCACTTTTGTTTTTTTTTTGACGAAATTTTTATTTTCACACCTTCAATTATTTGACTTTTTTTCCTGCGTGTCCGCTCTGTTATCGTATGACCTTTCGTCTCCACCAACTCACGAAACACACCTCGTGCAAATCATTTTTTATATGGACTTTTTCATTTCGCGTGCATTTCGCGGGTATCTCCATACCAGCTTATCACGGAACACATTACGGAATCGAACTCTTCAACACTTCGCAGGCTGAGGGCCAAATAGAGTCGATTACACTTTTACTTTCTATCAGCATGGCCGCTGTTGACTTTCCCGTTTTGTTCTAGTCCGCGTAATAAACTACATCTCCATTTGGTGTGTGGTTTGTGAGATGATGTGTGTGGTGTTTTATTCCGTATTTTCAACAATTAAATATTATACATACTTTCTCACCAAAAGTACATACCAATCGTGTACAACAAAACTAAAATGTAAGTGACGATCTTTGAACTGACTCCCTTATCTAGTTCACAAGGTACTTTGAACTGACTCATTTACGTCGTTCACAAACTTCACGGATTGAGAATATCGATTACAGACATCTGGCCTTTATGAACTAGTTATTAGTTAAGCTACAAATACAAACTGTTAAACAAATTCAATTCAATTTGTAACAGCCGCTTTCTGGGCTGCTTACTTTCTAAACCTCGTTATTTGTAATCGAAGAAATGTAAGATAGCCGAAAGTTCTTCGGAACTCCATTACAACTGCACACACTAATCTAAGAATTGTAATCGTGGGTATGAATGGATCAAACCTTTATCTCTTACCATCTCCGAGATCTGTTTGTTCATACGGACGGACGGTCAGACGGACATGGCTATATCGACTCGGCTGTTGATACTGATCAAGAATATATACTTTTAGGGTCGGAAATGATTCCTTCTCACTGTTACATACTTTTGCAAATCTTAATATACTCTATGTATCTTTAGTAGTGAGTATAAAAAATAGAGGAAAGCTAACTTCGGCTCGACCAAAGTTTATTTACCCCTGTAGCTTGTATAATTTATACAAGTTAAGGTTTTAAATTATTTTCTTCGAACATTCTTAACTGAAATTTTTCCCAAGCTCATCAATAGATGGCACCACTACTTTGACTATTTGCTTTCCAGTTTGTTTTATGGCAGCCACCTGTATACGATATATTCATCAATTTTTTTATCCAATTCCCAAACACCTGCTTTTGCTTGTGAGAGGGAGGGGTGAGCGCTGTGCGTTTAAAGTTTTAAGTCAATATTTTAGGAACGTGAAAAGAGCAAGAAAGAAACAGAGTATTAAAAACTTACTAGACTAGCAAATTATTGGAAATGTGAATCGTTACTGAGCAGAAAAACGAGCTATAAGCGACTCTTCATGAAGAGTCTCGGCCAGGCTATCATATTCTCCCGTCTAAAGTATCACTTATGCCTAATTTAATCAGACAGAAGACTCGAAAAAAGCCCATTCATGACGAGCAAAATTTAATTGCGAACTAAAAGTTCAGATATTTTAGAAGACGAATTCTTTTTGTTTTATAATAATAATAAAAGAAAAAGTACACACGAGTATTTCATTTTAAGCGATAAGCTATAATCATCATTTATTTGTAAGCCCCTGTTAAGGAAATGTTTGCTTTCCCTATATATTAATTTTAAATTTTATATTTATTCTTGATCAATACAACGAGTTGATCCAGATCTACAGCTTCTCTGCCATTGTTCCGCATTGAAAAAAAGAATTTTAACGATATGGATCAGTTAACAGTAGCCTCCTCTAGATTAATAGGGATCAACAGGCAATACATATATCATGTATTGAGTGAGAGTGTCTTGTCGTGAACCGAACCTTTCAATTTCTCAAATCTACAAAATAATATTCAGAATTTCATCATAGTTAGAGAGACCTGTTCAACCTAGACTTAGAAGGTTCAAAGGCTCAAAAGATTTCATTAATCGTTTTTGTTTTTGAACTAAGTTTTACTTCAGTGACGGAAAAAATACGGAGTTAAGTTTCTACTACGCTAACTTCTGAAAGTGAAATTCAAGCATATTTAAGGTTTTTTCTGACGATTCGTTCAATTAACTTACGAATCGAGCAGCTATACTCAGAAAAATAGTCTTTCCAAATCTACTGAAATCAAGAGTAGAGTAATTGCGCTAGTATCCGCGGACAGAAAGTAATTGCGTCTTGGACAATCTGTTACAATGGGAGAGTACAACTTTAAAGTTGTAGAGGATTTTGTCTACCTCGGAACGACGATAACCAGCGACAACAACATCAGCCTGGAAATCCGACGAAGAATCACTCTTGCAAACCGATGCTACTACGGGCCAAGTAGGGAGTTCAAGAGCAGAGACCTCACGCGAAGAACAAAAATAGCCCTATACAAGTCGCTTGTCATCCCAGTCCTGCAATACGGCACTGAAGCATGGACAATGACAGCAGCGGATGAAACGGCGATTGGCGTGTTTGAACGAAAGATTCTTCGGAGGATTTATGGACCTTTAAAAGTTGGCGATGATTACCGCATTCGAAAGAATACCGAACTGTATGAGCTCTATGGCGCATAAAGCAACAGCGGCTGCGCTGGTTAGGAGATGTCACCAGGATGGACGAAGAAGCTCCAGTAAAAAAAACGTATAAAGCGAAGGCGGCTGACTATGGAGGAGGCAAGAGGGGCAGACCCCCACTAATATGGGAAGACCAGGTGCGGGAAGACATTGCTAAGCTTGATGTTTCCAACTGGTGCTAGCTCGCACGGAACAGAAGCGAATGGAGAGCACTAATCGCAGAGGCCGAGACCGTCAAACGGTTGTTATGGCCAATGAAGAAGAGGAAGATGCAATTGCGTTTGCTCTTGAAACGTATATCAACAATGAAGAACCGTACTAAACAATCGTTCACCCTTCCGTTTTATTGTTATTCCCGTTGTTTGTAGAGTAAAAAGTATATTTATCAAGTATATAAGTAAGATAAGTCGAGTCGATGTGTAATGGTGTAATAATATGTAGCATACTTTTCGGCTTCATATTTGCCCAGAAGTGTGCAACGCACAGAAATATTCATTTCCAACCCTAAAAACCATATATATATTCTTGATCAGGGCGACGAGCTGAGTCGATTAAGCTTTGCCCGTCTGTCCGTTTTTCTGTTTCTACGCAAACTAGTCTCTCAGTTTTGAAGCTATCGAGTTAAAGCTTTGCACAGAGTCTACTTTTTACTTCTTCTTCTTCTTGATTGGCCCGATGCATGCATCACAACCGTTCGACGGTCTCGGCCGCTGCGATTAATGTCCGCCAGTCGTCTGCTCCGTGCGAGCTGGGACCAGTTGGTCACCAAGCTGGGCAAGGTCTGCCCGAACCTGGTCATCCCATCTTAGTCGAGGTCTCCCCCCCCTGCCTCTTCCTCCATAGTCAGCCGCCTTCGAATAATAAGTTTTCTACTGGAGCTTCTTCGTCCATCCTGGTGACATGTCCTAACCAGCGCAGCCGCTGTTGCTTTATGCGCTTGACCAGACAGGTGTCCCCATAGAGCTCATACAGTTCGTCATTATTTCGAATGCGGAAATCATCGCCAACTTTTAAAGGTCCAAAAATCCTCCGAAGAATCTTTCGTTCAAACACGCCAATCGCCACTTCATCCGCTGCTGTCATTGTCCATGCTTCTGCGCCGTATTGCAGGACTGGGATGATAAGCGACTTGTATAGGGCTAATTTTGTTCTTCGCTTCAGGTCTCTGCTCTTGAGCTCCCTACTTAGCCCGTAGTAGCATCGGTTTGCAAGAGTGATCCTTCGTCGGATTTCCAGACTGATGTTGTTGTCGCTGGTTATCGTCGTTCCGAGGTAGACAAAATCCCTACAACTTTAAAGTTGTATTCTCCCATTGTAACAGATGTCCAAGCACGCAAGGACTTTTGTCCGCCGATACGAGGTATTTCGTCTTGTCCTCATTTACCGCCAAACCCATCAGTTCGGACTGCCTCCCAATTTCTAAAACGCCCTGCTTACCCGCCCGTTGTTTGCCGATGATCGACCGGATCGGATGACTATATTTTATAGCTGTATTAGGAACTATTGGTCGAAAAATAGGTCTTAGTGAGAAAAACTTTTTCATTTTCAATCCCCGAACTCCCCCAACTCGGCCAATACTATTACTATATGCTCTTAACAGATTAGAACATTTTAATCAAAGTCGGATGACTTTCTTTCTTGGCTTTCCCGTTTTATTCATTTATTCATTTTAACTATTTTATTCTTTGGGAATCGAACTTAGGATTACCAAGTTAACACGAAAGGCGACATCTTAACACAGTCCACATGCGAGATTGTGTGACAAATCACATTACAAAATGTAGCCATAAGCCAAGCACTCATCAAGTACTAAGCCCCTTATTGTAAATGCCAAGACCTTTGCCTTAGGACGAGGAGGTCGTGGGTTCGGAAAAAATAAAAAAAAAAAAAAACAATATTCTTCTGCAAAACCCCCCACTCCACGAAGAATAGACGGCCAAAAAAAAATTGTAGTTTTTGTTAAACCGAACTGAAATCTTGAGTTCGAAACAGGTCTAGTCTTAATTGTAATTTCACATTTGATTTCGTTAAACGTTAACAAAATGTCGAAATTTTGCTTAAGCCAGCGAAATTTTGCTTAAACCAGTTTGCAGCTCTGTTAAAAATATTTAAATTTTCGGGCTCTTTAGGCAAGGACTTCAGTTCTGTACTTTATTCCGGCGTTCTTAAAATTGTGCAGTAAATTAAATTAAAAGCTTTTGGATGTGTGTCTGTGTTCTCACTTTTGTATATAGCCACCCAAGCTTTAAGCTGATAAGTTTTCCAGTGTGTACTTCCCTCATTCTGACGACGTATCTAGAGCATTAAACAACAGCATCGGAGTCATGTACTCAATCTTAGCTGCTTCAACTGCTGCTACTCTGCTGACAGCGCTGCTGGTGCTGGAAACAACTGCTGAATTGCCCCAACTTTACGGTGATATAAGCCTTCCCGAAGAATTTGAATCGCTTAGTCTGACACAGGCACATCAGCAGCATCTTTGCCAGCGTGAGGTACCGTAAGTAGTCGAATGTAATTTTGCCCACACACGGCCAATTCTTCTCTTTAAACAGCGCCATCTTTTTCCAAACCAAAAAGCACCTAACCATACGTGGAAATGGTTCCACCATCTTCTATAATCGCATAGAGATTTGCTGTAGGGGCTATCGCAAGGATATCTATACGGGCCAATGCATACCAGATTGTACACAGAGTTCACCCGACAATTGCCGCAATGGTTTCTGTCGGGCTCCAGATCGTTGCGAGTGCTTCGCCGAATTTGTGCGTAACGAACGTGGTGCCTGCATACATACCTGTCCCATAGAGTGTCAGCATGGACGTTGTTATCTAAATGGCACCTGTGCTTGTCAGCCGGGCTATGTTTTGGATCAGGAGACGCGTTCATATTGCAAGCCCCGGTGTAACAAGACCTGTGGCACTCATGAGGAGTGTGCGGCTCCGGGTAAATGCAGCTGTAAGCCAGGTTATCGCCGTACCCCAGAATTGGGCTGTCAGCCCATATGCACACCAGACTGTGGTCTGGGCAAGTGTGTGGGCCCCAATCAGTGTGAATGCTTTGCGGGTTATATGAAGCGTCCGCATCGTAATGTATGCGAGGCTGAGTGTTATATGTGAGTAGAAAGTCTTTTCGGGAATTCCAACTCTGACTAAATTGTGATTTTTGTATTTATGTTTGGATCAGTAATTGTGAGAATGGCTTCTGCGAGTCCCGTTACAAGTGTCAGTGCCGCGAAGGTTATCGCTATGATGAGAACTCTACCAGCTGTTTGCCTGAATGCCAGGACCAGTGTGGCCAAGGAAATGGAGTTTGTATAGCACCGGGTAAATGTCGGTGCTTTGAGGGCTATGAGCTAATAGGACAGAGCTGTGAGCCCAAGTGTGAGGGGTAAGTGTGTGTCGATTCATTTATGTGCATGGAAAAGAAGCAAAAATCACGAAATTGTATGTGAATTTCGCATTGGTTAGTGCCGTGTGCTGTATGGGTTTGCATGCTAAGGAATGTCTTGAAAGGAAACTGCACACATTAAATTAATATTTCTTCCAATGTTCCGTTCGAAAGTTTAATCGATTCTGAAGAATTTTGGAGTTTTCTCTTGCTCCATTTGCTTTTAGTTTTTACGATGCTTAGAAAATAAAAAACCAATATTGCCTGAAATGCATTCGAAATCCTATGAAACAATACCCGATTTAATTTTTTTTTTTTAAATTTTACTCTTCTGCCCCTTCCATAAGTCAGACCTCTTTCCACCAATCGGAAAAATATTGCCAGAAATGAAATCAGAGCGCTCAAAAACCCTCGGGTACTGACACGTCTAAAGCCAAAGACAAAGACGTTATTAATTTCCGCCGGTCGGTATTCGATTCTGTCCCAGTGTGCGGTGCCTACAGTTCACATGGAAAAATATAGCCACAATTTACAAAGGGCACCATAAATTCAAAGGTAATTGCTGGTACAAAATTGCCTATAAACCGCGATCCAAGTCTTTGTTGGCAAAACTGAGAACGCAGATCTGTATATCTTTAGATCTTTTTATGGTCAATATATATTGATTTGTGGGTGAGTCTACAAATGGTTATCCATATCGCGGTTTTTTGGCTGTGGAGTACCGTCTCTTAGCCCATTAGCCCATTATATCATCATAATCAACGATTTTAACAAAAATCTATCGTGTGCTTTAAAAGATATTCAAGAATGAAGGTGTAACTCCTTCTGGAGATACCTTAACCGTCAAGATTTAAGTGAATTTTTTATATGGCGTTCCCAATGGCCCTGTCCACATTTTCTGAATTTTGGAGAATTTTATCTTAAGGGTACTGTATACCTTCAAAAAAATTTTTCTTCTATTAGGGTCTTATAAACATCCTTTATAACTTTCAAGCAGATCCGAAAATATGTTTTACAAAAATAACCAAAAACAATTCTTCTTCCCGACCCTCCTATATGAATAATTTATTTATCGACCCTCGTATTTTTAAAAATTCCATGTTTATTTTAAATTTTTAGTTAAAAATACAGTAGCAGTTACAAAATCATCGCAATATTTAATAAAAAAAATTTTGAAAAAAATTTTGCTATGAAATTTTTTGAAGATTTTAGTTTTTACCATGTGTTGACGCACTTTGAACCAAATTTATTGAGAACGAGAGATTTCGATCATT
Source organism: Lordiphosa stackelbergi (assembly GCA_018904235.1). Classification (NCBI taxonomy): domain Eukaryota; kingdom Metazoa; phylum Arthropoda; class Insecta; order Diptera; family Drosophilidae; genus Lordiphosa; species Lordiphosa stackelbergi. Next base: position 16,631 of record JAEIFU010002094.1, read on the forward strand.
TATTTTTGGTGAAGGCTAACACTCAAATGCACCAAATGAATGTTTAAAATCTATCAAAAATAATTTTTATATCATCGAAAACAGTTGTCGAAACTTTGAATACGGAATATTTAAAGAGTACCTGTTGACCGATTTTTAAATTTAAATTACTCGTAATACTCACCATTCTGGTGTGAACTAGAATATTTTCGATCGGTCAAAAAATAACAGAGCTAGGACCAATAGAGTGGAAAAAAAGTCGATTTTCTAAATTTTGACTTTGAAACCCCATAGCTCCGCCATTTATTGACCGATCCAACATATCCTAGTTCACACCAGAATAACAACAGTTTTTAACAAAACCCCGTCTTCAGTTTTAAATTCAGATCATTCGTTCTCAAAAAAACTTTGAACAGGAATACAACAACAACCGAAAGAACAACAACAAAAATATCAAAATCTATCGTTGTGTGTTGCAAGTATAATAGTACCCATTAAACGCGAACCAAGGCTTTATTTGAAAAACTGAGTATGAGGTGATGCTTACAGAGGTCCCTTTTATCATAATTTAAGGGTCTTATGCTGTTTTTTTTTTTAGTTTTGTACTGTGTAATATAATTATAAAATGGTATTATATAAAATGCACTATCGGGGGTGCCACAGAAACCTCTTCCAACCAAATTCCAACCGAATTCCAATTCTTAGGTGCCACAGAAATTTCTTTTGGTTGGTTTCAAACCTCTAATGTTTTGTTAGGAGATTTCGCAAAGCTCTTTTCTCACTAGCGCCTTTTGTCGAAGTGGCGCCCTCTGCACGATAGCTAGCTGATTAAGGGATAGAAACTAATGACTCATGTTTGGCGCCAACAAATTTTTAAATTTTGCATTATATTGGTGGAGAATGCGACTTAAAAATGAATTATTATTTAAAAATGCATCATAAAACATATAACACAATCAAAAAATTTCAGTTAATCAATAAATTAACCCACATCTAAAATAAGGCAAATTTTTTGGCAAGAGACTCAGCCCTGTTTTTGGAGATGGAACATCAATTGGAACATCTGGTGTTCCAACTAGATTTTCTAATTAGAAAATGAAATCTCTCGAAGTTCTGTGGCACCAACGAATTTTTCGAGAGACTTACAAACCAACCGTCGGCAAAATCTCTAGAAATTTCTGTGGCACCCCCGTATGTGTCTAGTTTTTTACTCGGATCTTGCATCCGCACACTACAATGGAGCAACACTGGCACTAAAGTTGCCGAAAGCATGGATGAGATAAAAAAAGGAAGGGCAAGTCGGAAAGTCACCAAAGCAGGTTTGCAAAGCTGAATAAACGAAGCCGAAAAAAAGTTCGCGCCAAAAAATTTGTTCAATTTAAAATGTTTTGGTATCCTAAAATATTACAGACAGATTTTTTTTTATTTTGTCGAGGCTTTTTTATAGACCTGGCCTGAACCTCGTCTTTGACAAAATGGCGGCCATTAAAAAATGAAAAATCGATTTTTGGCCCTTTTTGTAGTTTAGTGTAAAAAAATTAGCAAACATTTTTAAAATTATGATTGCGGTTCAGACCAGAATGGTGACAATTCTGCGTCGATTTCAGTTTCAATCATCAAAATCGGTTCAGTGTAACTGGAGAAATCAGTTTAGTGCAACTGGAGAAATCATGGCCGTCAGTTCGAAAAACGTGGATTCCAAATAAAAATTAAAGTTTGAAGTAACCTTTTTGGAAAAAAACAAATAAATCATAAATGAAAAGATGCAGTTCCAGAACGGTAACAATTCTGCGTCGATTGCATATTATTTCATAAAAATCGGTTTAGTAGAACTGGCAGTCCGAAAAGTAGCTTTGAAAGTAACCAAAAATATTACGGATATTATAAACTTACAGATATTAGTCGGCGATGACAGCTGCATACAGCGCACCTTCCTTATCTTCAAAAAAAAAACTGTTTTCATCAGCAGCTCCCTCTGCTCTGCGTGCCATTCTGCCTTCTTAAGATGCGGCCACAACTCTAGTTTGTGATCGGTTTAGTCAGTCTGAGCATTGTGTAGCATAACGCTCGATAATTATCGATTAAAAGTCGATTAATAATCGATATCGATCTGAGGCGACAACATGTAACCATAGAAATTAAAGAACCAGCCGTTATTTCACAGCTTTATTTACTCGAAATTTATTTAGTCAAAAATTTCTTGTTTTAGCGAAGACATTGTTCGACTTAAAACGCTATATCTTCTAAAGTATTTCGAAATTCCAAAAATTTCTTTGGGGCGATATTCTCAAATATCCAAGCTATAAAAAAATGCAAAAAAAATCGAAAAAAAACTGGTGAACATGGAGAATACCCCCTTAAACGAATACCTTCTATTTCTTAGAGGCTAGCAATAGCGAAACGTCTAAAATTCGTGTTCTGAATTCCATAATGCGAAAGCATCGGCCAGTTCGATAGGCATTCATCAATCGATAGTACTCTATCCTTACGCTGCAGCCTTTCGAAGTGTATGGCTTTTTCATCTCTGATGTTAAATAATCTAGATCATATAGTCGGTACTCGGTGTCACAGAACTTTAAGAGATTTAATTTTCTTATTTGAAATTCTAGTTAGAAAGTTTGTGTCCAATATAAAGTTCCATCTCTAAATCAGGACTGCATCTCTCGCAAAATAATTTCCCATTTTCTAGTCATGAGTTAATTTGACTGAAATTTGTTTATTGTGTTATATGTTTTAGTATGTTCTATGATGCATTTTGAAGTTATAAGTCAATAAAATTCAAAATTTAAAAATACTTTCGCGCCAGTCATAAAGTATAGCTGGGCGCCTGCACAGATAGATGGCGCCAGCTAAGGTTGGGTGGAAGGTTGGTTTTAATTGATTCGGCAGCATATTGAAAACAATTATTGAAATGAAATTTTTTTTGCTTATTAGAATTGTTTGGTTGGTGAATTTTGCTAACTGAGAGATTTAAACCACCGAAAGAGATTTCTGGGACTCCAAAAATTGGTTCTGGGTTGGAATTTGGTTGGAAGATTTCCGTGAAACGTCTCATAATATTAAATCCATTTACAACATTTAATCACTTTAGTCGTATCCTTTTATATTAAAAGTTATATTTGTATTATCTATTTTTTCTTCATTTTCTCCCCTAGCTCCTGTGGCCAGTATGGTCAGTGCCTGGCGCCCAATATCTGTGGCTGTGGTCCGGGCCAACAGCTTTGCTTGCGGGGCACTTGCCAAGCCAATGGACACTGTCATTGTTCTCCTGGAGAAAACCATTTCATTGATCAATGTCTCCCAAGCCAACATCTTAGTCAGCAACTGGATACAAATGAAAAACGGGCATACCTTAATCTTCAATTTGGTTATGAATTTAATGCACTCATAGGACGTCTTTTTATGCTCAACTAAACCCAAGAAATATACATTGCATTTTTTTGAATGATTAAACAGGTTGACAACTCTGGCGTCCCTTGATGCCACTCTTGATGAAACCGGGCTTGCAGAGGCAGAAGTTGGGTGCACTGCAGAAACCATTGGGACATCCTTGAGGGCAATGTGGCTGGCAGATGTTGCGCTGTAGTTCATCCAGCTTATAGCCTGGTTTGCATTCGCATTGATTGTGGCCCACACAGTTGCCATTCAGGCAGGGTAAATCACAGTGAGCAGTGCACTGGGCTGACTTGCGATCCCACTCAAACCCGGATGCACATTCACAGGTATCCGGCGCTATGCAGCGTCCATTGTGGCAGGGTCTAGAAACAAAAAAAGTTACGATTAATAGAAAACTCTCATCTGAAGTTAAGGTTGGACCTACTGCTCACAGATGGGTTCACAAGCGCCGGCCACCTTCAAGTAACCTGCCAGACAACTGCAGTGTCCCGGCGCCGTACATTGTCCATTCTCACAGCGATCACAGACTGGTGTACAACTACCATCGGCCGCCTGACGATATCCCTCCAGGCACTCACACTTATTCGGTGCTACACAATGTCCTTGGGCACAACCTGGCTTACATTCCGGCTGGCAATACTTACGGCTGACGGGATCCAAGCTATAACCCTCACGACAGCGACATTCATTTTGTTCATCGCACACACCATTACCACAACCCAGGGGACAGGTAGAGATGCATTTGCCCAGTGTTGTTCTCACATGTCCGGGCATACAGACACAGGTGTTTGGTGCCGTGCAAATACCATTGGGGCAATCATCGGCACAGATCGGCTCACAGCGACGATAGATGTGAGGATTACGCTCATAGCCCTCGCAGCAGACCTGAATGCGACTCATGTCCGGAGTGGTGCCATTGCCTATAAATTTATCGTGAGAGTTTTGCAGCAGAGAGGTGGTTCTGAAAGAAAGTCAATTAAAATAGAAGAGATTCGGTTCAGGTGTGTGGCAGTTAATTTATTTGAAAAGTTCGGTTCTTGGCCTGGTTCCTAAATCAAACCTGTTATAAGGAGTTCGGGTTTTGATATCTACAAATTAAAATATGTGAGAGGAAACCCTTGCATTAGATAGAAAAAAAACTTGAACGAACCAAATTCAAACGTATTTTCACTGACCAATGCACATGCAAAATTTTTAGAAAAAACTTTAGTAAATATTATTTAAAGCTTTTTTAAAAAAATTCGTTCTTCCTCACTTTTTCTTTAAGATACTTGATTGTTAGAAAATTACTTTTAAAATTGAAAATTTTTCTGCTCTTCTCTCAGATGTCGTAAGTATTATTTTCGTTAGAATACTTTGTATATATTAGAAACTAGAAAAATTTTTCCTTTTGCGACGCTTTTGTCTTTGCAAAGTCAGCCGCTTTTGCCATTTGCTGTAGCAGCAGGTGAGTTGTGTGTGTATTGCGTTCTAAGTATCGTGTACTGAATATCTAGCATCGAGTACTGTGTTTCGAGGAGAGTGCACCTATGTAGTTCTGAGTATGAAGTACGAGAGGATCAAATAGTGATTATCGAGACTTGAGTGTCATATACTATGTATTGAGTACTAAAAATTGTGTACCTAGTATCGAGTACTGAGTTTTGAATAAACTGAGTATCGGGCATATTGAGTATCTGGCTTCGCTCGTTCCTGGTGAAAATGTGGGGGAGAGTGGGGGGTTGTGATCATAGTTTTGTTTTTCGAACATAACTTCGCCAAAAATCAATATTTTTTCGTTCTGTAAACTTTGTATTTTAGGTAAAAAATGCACAAAACTTTTCTCATCACTAGTTTTAAAAAATAAAATTTAGGGTTTTTTTATTTCATATTGAAAACAAAGTGATTTTTTTGACATTTCGAAAATTTGTGGGGGGTTGTGAGCCACCCATTGCATATGGTTAAAATTTTTGGAGGGTAATTCGGCAAAGACGAAGTTACCTTGGCTTTCTCGTTTTTAATTCCAATAGTAGTTTTAAGGCTTTTTTTTATTCATAAAACCATAAAACAAACTGAAGCTCTTCGATCCCTTAGTTTTGACTTTTTTTTTAACTGTTTAAAAAACCTTAAACCCAACCACCTGTGCGAAATGTGTTGAAACTAAACCTCTTCCGAACCTCAATTTTCGGTTCGGTGAATGACTTGAAATCCCCTTGCAAGTACTTTAAAGTTTTATTAAAAATTCTTAAAAAACATATAACAACACTAGCTAAACCCGCCGCGACTTCGTCCGCGTGCAAGTTTTGAAAAAATCGTAGTAAGTAGGAATAATTGTAGAGCTCTTCGAACACTAAGTTTGTATTTAATCTATTTGTTAAAACGCAAATTCTTTTTAATATCATTGGCTTCATTTGCTTAATTTTTGGACAGTTTCGAGTTTACGGTTGATTAAAATAAATCAGTCTGGCCATCAATATTACGCTGGCTCTATGTCTCGCTATGTTTGCACATAACTTCAAAATCTGGGAAAAGAGGATTAAGTAAGGCGTGGAAAATGCAATGGGCTGATATTAATTTCTATCCCGTCCCGTCATAAGTGACACAACCAAATTTTCAAGTCGCGCGGAAATTCAAGAATTAAAAATTTTTCCCTTTTTGTCTTGTGAATGCAGAACAGACTTTTGTATATTCTTCTTCCTAAGGACTATGTAAGGAATTTAATGTCAAGGGACATTTTATTTATAAGTGCGCACCTATATTCATTTGTTTAATATTAGATCTCCAGGATATTCTTTTCTGATCAATTTATGTAAATCAACGCAGTATAAGAGTATGTAACTTTTTAAACATGTGTACCCATGTGTCTTTATTATGCGGCAACCATAACAGGGAAACTTCATATCTTAAAAATAAAAAAAAATTAAGAAGCAAATTTAACTTTTCTTTTTTAAAAGCGGAAACAATAAATATATTTTTAATATAGGTCACAATTCCCGCTGCCCTCTGATTTTTGATCTGCAAAGGCTAAATTGAAAAATAGGCTGTTCTGGCAACACTGTTTATTGTTTTTGATGTGTGCCATCACTATTCTGATAATATCGTTGAGATCACGTACCACCACCAATAACAAAAGAGAACAACAGTTCACAGCAATGATAGATATTTTGGCTTTTAGCTTTGTGAAATTTTAACTACTTTTTTGTAAAATACGGTTAACATATTGTTAAAGCTATCGATGTGTTTTCAGGTGCCATAAGATTCAATTCAACCGGATGAGGCTGTTCGCTATTTGATTTTTTGTTTGTTTTTGTGAAAAAAAAGACACTCACACACGCACACAGCACGCTCTCACTCTCTCTCTCGCGCTCTCAGCAAATCAACTCATTCCACAACATTGCCTGAGCGCAACAACCGTTATGTTCAAACAAACATTTAATTGGTCTTTTCACACACTGTGGAGAAAATTTTTCCAAATTTTCTTTCTTAGTGCGCGCCTGCATAACTAAACGAAGGTCTATGCCAAATATCAGACCTGTAGGATAAGCCGTTTAGGCTGTGGGTTGATAATATGTCAGTCGGGCGTACAGATTTATATATATAGATATGGCCGTTTTTTTAAAATTGATTGATTCCAAAGATTATCTCAGTTCAATCGGACTTTCCACCCGAAATTCCGTATATTATTATGATTGTGAGACACACTAAATGCATTTCTATTCAAAATGGGTCAAACCAAGGTTCGAACCAAATCCTTTTTCACCAAACCGAACCATTAATAATTGGAAAATTTGTATTCAAACCCACGAACCGGCGCTTCGATTACACAAGCCAACAGAGTTTTTAATGCAGGCCTATTTCGATCTAGAATTTATGGGGCACTTGGCATAAATATATGGATTTAGGAAAATCTTTGTCGATTTTCCACCTTATCTTGGAAACAAGAGCTGATGGAGCGAAACCGAAAATAGTTTTGATATCACTAAACATAAACTTATCATAATTTTTAATTGCACAAAGTATGTGCGCGCGCGTGTGTGTGCGTTTGTGTATGTGTTTGTATATGTGTCTCAATTGTACAGGGTATTTCGAAGTCGAGCCACTCGACTGCAACGCTCATACATGTTTTTAAATAAATAATTATTTTAATACCTGGTTTTATTTATCCACTAAAAGAATTGGTTTTTTGATTTCGGATGAACTATACCACAGACTTTGAAAAATCATATTTTGGCAGGAGGTGTATCTTCTGACTATCAAAGTCAATATCAACATTATCAACAATAATAATGTATCCATTATTTGCTTCCCCCTATTTACTTTAGGTTCTATTGTATTTTTAACTTAAAAACAATCGTCGACTAGCGTTTCTTTTAAGACTATTTTTATTTAAGTAATAAAAAAAATTACTCCCTTATCGACACATTTCCTCTCTGCTCTTCAGTTCTCTATCTTCAGCTACAATATTTAGCATATTGCAATTATCCCATTGCATAATTCCATAACATTTATTAATGGCTTAACTTGTACATAAGTAAGCATACATATGCGATTCAATTATAGTTCCCCACTCTGAATATATTAAAGACGCATTTCATTATCAAGCCAATGGAGGATGTCGAGGTCGCTAGTTCATTTGTATTGTCGCATGTTTTGAATTTCTTTTCAATTAGTTGATAACATTTTCGTGATCTTATGGCAATGGGGGGTTTTTTACTTACGGAACTTCTTTATAGCACACGCCGCTGGCCATTGAGGAGCGTGTTTTGTTAATAAACAAGGCTGTTTCATCTAGAATTTGTGGAGCCCGTGTCACTGGCGCGTTATTCGGTTGAACATAATGTCCATACAAAGGTGGCATTACGTTGGGTTGATATGTCTCCGCAGGTACAAATTGGTTCCATCCATTGTAATAGTTGGTATGGTTCTCTGCAGTGGCATTGCCGGCTAGTTGAAGATTACCCGAGGAAGGCGGCTGACGCGTTTTAATGCCAGCCGTTTTATATTGACCCTGGGCTTGAGCCAAGAGTAGACCTAAGAGAATGGCTGGCGAGAGTAAGTGATGCCACGATGATGAGCTCATGATGATGTCACTTGGATCTGGGGATTTTTGTTCTACAACGACTACGTCCGTTTGTTCCGACTGTTGCACTTCGACTAACAATCAACTAAGCTCAAATCCAAATCGCTTTCAACCGACCTCCTAATCAGCACCTCGCCATTGGACGTATCAATAAAGCTAATGAAGTAGGGTTTATTGTTTGTTGTTCTCCGTTGAGTTTGCTCAACAGATTGATTTGTCTCGCATATTTTTTTCTTTATTTAATTATCTTCTTTGCATCGTTCATTCTCCCACAAATAACCAGGAGCACATTCACAGTGGTTTGGCCCCAAACACATACCGTTGCTACAATCTAACGTACACACCGGCTCACATTTAAGATTCTGCCTAGTTCCACGATTCACATAACCCTCACAGCAGTAAGAAAACGTTCGATAATTAATATCCGGATCGTAGGTTTGGGCCCTAGAAAGAATACCAAAAATATAAGAACTAAAATCAAAATGAAAAAAAAATGGTAAACTTACTTCTCTACCCTATAGCAAATGCCCGATTCACGTAAGGCCATCATTTCCAGCTCCCAGCGTTGGTGTTCACTTAATGTACTCTTCCAAAATTGCGCTCTTATTGAGAATGCCAGGCAGCTAATGATGATTATACATTTCAAGTACATTTTGATGATACGCGTATACCGTTGCGCGCGTGCTCTCAATTGGTTTTCAGCTACTGAATTGTCTTTTCCATCAAACTGCTCTTTTATACGACGTAAAACAAAGGCATTGTCTATGGCTGAAGATAGATAATTATGTTGCAATTAGAGATGAGCACGTGATTTGCGAGGGTTTTCCGGAAAAAGTTTTAATCAAGTAACATAATTTTGCAATATATAAATTTGAGCTGGCTTTAGATATTTTTGATTTGTTTTATTTTATTTCCAAAACAGCTGAAACTATAAACCAGTTCTATTTCGCCAAAAGCTAATATAAATTTTTATTTATAATTTCTCGTTCGCTTGGAATTGGACTATATGAATATTACAACATTTTACGGAAGTGAAACCGAAGACAAGAGAGTACAGAGCCCTCTTGTCATGCGTAAAAAATTAGGAAAATATTTGTTAGTGTCAACCTTTTAAAACTCGTCTGGGAATTTTTCAATTTTCAAGATTTTTCAATAGGGTAAAATGAATCTAAAACCAAGATTATAGAATTTAAACCGAGACGAAACGGTATCAGACTTCGACAGAGGCGAGATAGCCTTAAACAAAGATTATATTCTCAATTATATCCTCAAACATCCTCTAACAATCTTGGATGAGCAAAACACATATATGGTAAGAGTGACTAGCTCCGCTTCTAGAAGCTGAATGTTTTTTTAAGACTATTATAACTCTATTCCCCAGTATCACACTGATATACCATTTGGATGCTATCTACTTGGAGTTTCTAATATATTGATAACAGATGTGTCCATTTTTGAGGATTTTCAGTTTCTAGTTTTTTTGCTCCTCGTACTTGAGTCTCAACCGCAGGTAGCGGTCTTTAAATCAGGGTTCGTAAAATAACACACATTTGTTTTTTACACGCGCAATATTAACACAAAGAAAAAATTAAGTCTGTAAAAAATTTTTATTTCCACACGTGTTACTAACAATTTTTTACAGAAGAAAATAAAAATTTTTTTCATTGATGTTTATTATCATGGCAGAAAAATATCTTTTGAGCATTTTACGAACCCTGATTTAAATGCCCTGTTCAAAGATATTTGATTTATTTATTTATTTATAGTTTAACAATTTTCTGTCTAACTTTAAGAGGGCCTACTTAGGAACGACAATAAATTATTTTTTAGTACAAACAAGGAGGATTGAGATGAAAAAATATGGTAATGCAAGTTATAGTTTAAGCAAAGGCTTCGGAAGGGTTCGTGATGAGCGTAGTTTGTAAGGCAAGGCTGTAGATAAATATGATAAAAGTTTCTAGTAACGCGTTGTGGGACTGCAAGACTTATATTAGATAACAAAGCGATAGAGGCGATATCTCCTGATAGGAGTTTATGAATAAAAAGAGCACTATGGCAAGTTCGGCGGTTCTTAAGAGAAGGCAGGTTGATGAGGCGTAATCTGTCCTCATAAGGAGGAAGATGAATGGTGGAATCCCAGTTTAAGCCTCGAAGAGCAAAAATTAAGAACTGTTTTTGAACTGATTCCAGTTGATCTTGATATTTTTAGTAATAAGGAGACCACACGCACGACCCATATTCAAGTATTGGTCTCACTAGTGAGACATAGAGTTGCTTAGTGACATAGGGGTCATTAAATTCCTTCGACCATCGTTTAACAAATCCGAGAACTCCCATTGCCTTGTTTGAGATAACTGATATATGACTATTGAAACATAACTTGGGAAGAAATTGTATACCCAAATCATCAACTATATGGATACGTTCCAAAGTGATGGAATCAATCATATAATCAAACTCATATGGTTGATTACGACTAAAAGTCATACATTTACACTTGCTGAGATTAAGAGGAAGGCTATTAACCGAGCACCAGGTGTGAAGAGAGTTTAAATCGGATTGCAAGAGTAGAGGAGACGTAGGGTCATTATACGACAAACAAAGTTTGAGGTCATCCGCATACATTAGTGCCTGCGAATGGGATTTAGATTATGAACGTTTCTGCTCGACGTTAGGATAAAAGAATATCATTTTTATACCCCTGCAGAGGGTATGTACAAATTTTCCGGATGTTTGTAATGTATATATCTCCTCCGTCAGCTTTGAAGCTGTCTTAACCAAACTTTGCACGAAGTCTTTTGGTACAAAAATGCTGCACATTTAATGGAACCGGCAGGATCGGATGACTAAATTATATAGCTGCCATAGGAACGATCTGTCGAAAAACTAGTTTTAGTAAGAAAAACTTTTTGTTTTCCATGCAAACGTTTTCAAACCTCGTATTAATAAGTTTTTTATGCTTTTAGATAATTATTAATTAAGATTACAATCGGACAACTATATTACCTGCCATACCAAATATAGGTCTGAAAAAAGTCTTGGTAAAAATAACTTTTTTGTTTTCAATGCTATCGCTCCCAAATTTGTAATTGATCAATATTATAAGCTACAGCACTATTCTATCAAGTTTTATCCAAATTGGACGACTATACGAAATTTAATTAAAGCCACTTATATTTTGTTCAATAAAAAATGTTTAAAACATGTTATAAAATTTTTTTGACCAAAATTGTTAAAACTTCCTTGATTTAAGGTAAATCAACAATATCAAATATTAATATTAAAGTTAAAGCATGTTTTCGGCATTTTTTATAAAAAAGTTAAATTTCACCGCGAAGTTTATGCAGAACAAGGATAATAAAAAATTATTTGAATTATTCGTATCTTTAAGACACACTTATGTCCTTTGTATTGCCTAAGGCCCAGACAAAATAGCTGATTTTTGTTTTGTTTTTTGCAGCTAGCCATATATTATTGTTTCTTTAGTATTAGAATTAAAAAAAAAAAAACAATGTTATTAGGCGCCACTAAATTCAATGTAAATACAACACAGTATGATTTGAATAAAATGTCACACTTCCTTTGCTTATATCCCATAGCAAAGGGGGTGTTACAATCATTATGCTCGCTCAACTCGACGAGCAAACAACAACAACAACAAGGATAATAAAAAATCAATAAATAATGAATTAAACCTCCAGGCTTATTTATGAGCTTAAAAATGCCTAACCGGATAGCGCTAATCATGAATTCGAACTCTTCTTCTTCTTGATTGGCCCGATGCATGCATCACAACCGTTCGACGGTCTCGGCCGCTGCCAACAATGTCCGCCAGTCGCTTCTGCTCCGTGCGAGCTGGGACCAATTGGTCAAACCAAGCTTGGCAAGGTCTGCCCGAACCTGGTCATCCCATCTTAGTCGAGGTCTCCCCCGCCTGCCTCTTCCTCCGTAGTCAGCCGCCTTCGAATAATAAGCTTTCCTTACTGGAGCTTCTTCGTCCATCCTGGTGACATGTCCTAACCAGCGCAGCCGCTGTTGCTTTATGCGCTTGACCAGACAGGTGTCCCCATAGAGCTCATACAGTTCGTCATTATTTCGAATGCGGAAAACATCGCCAACTTTTAAAGGTCCATAAATCCTCCGAAGAATCTTTCGTTCAAACACGCCAATCGCCGCTTCATCCGCTGCTGTCATTGTCCATGCTTCTGCGCCGTATTGCAGGACTGGGATGATTAGCGACTTGTATAGGGCTAATTTTGTTCTTCGCTTGAGGTCTCTGCTCTTGAGCTCTCTACTTAGCCCGTAGAAGCATCGGTTTGCAAGAGTGATCCTTCGTCGGATTTCCAGACTGATATTGTTGTCGCTGGTTATCGTCGTTCCGAGGTAAACAAAATCCTCAACAACTTTAAAGTTGTATTCACCCATTGTAACAAATTGTCCAAGACGCAAGGACTTTTTGTCCGCGGATACAAGGTATTTCGTCTTGTCCTCATTTACCGCTAAACCCATCAGTATTTTTTTCTGACTGCCTTTCAATCTCTGAAAACGCCCTGCTTACCGCCTGTTCGTTTTTGCCGATGATGTCGATATCATCGGCATATGCGAGTAGCATTAGATCTTTATAAATAAAGGCGCCCGTTCTGTTGGCATGTGGGCACCGGCGCAGTATATATTCCATCAGTAGATTGAAGAAGTCGCACGATAAGGTATCGCCCTGCCTAAAACCTCTCTTGGTATCAAATGGTTCGGAAAGGTTCTTTCCTATTTTGACGGAGCTTTGTGTACTTCTCAACGTCATCATGCAAAGACGGACGTACTTTGCTGGTATACCAAGGGTAGACAAGGCTTCAAAAAACCTTGACCTTATCGGCGTGTACATTCGAATTCGAACTCTGAATCCGGTAATTTGGCCCATTCCTCAGGAACTGCCTTTCGAAGCTCTTCAGTCGAGTTGAACTTTCGTCCGCCAGCATAAACACGACGTGCAAGGTAACAACACATGTTTTAAATTGGGTTCACGTTCGGAGAACGCGCTGGCCATACTAAAAGCTGGATATTCTTCTCTGTGAACCACCCACGACTGGCCCTTAAAACATAAATGGGCGCATCATTACGTTGCTTAAAATTTGCGTCCGGGTCCGGCTCTTCGAAGACTTATGACGTTTCGTAATATCCCTTCTGGCTTATTTATTAGACGTCTATCAATGCGGGCTTAGTCGTCATTTTCCTAAAGATTAACGGTCTCAAGAGTTCAGAAGGTTACTTAAATTTATTGGATGAACTCTTAGTAGACTTTTTGAACCAAGAGTCGGACCCGGATACAATCTTTTAGCACGATATTGCTGCCAAAAAAATTGGTCAAAAAAATTTTATAACATGTTTTAAACATTTTTTATTGAACAAAATATAAGTGGCTTTAATTAAATTTCGATGAAAAAATAATTATAAAAATTATTTATATTCTACTGTCCGAAGTTGAAGATGCTTAGCACAGAATTGATTAGTAATTTCGCCACAAAAGGCGAACAACTTAAAAGCATGGTGATTCTTAATGCTAATCCCAAAATTGTTGACTATCTAAATTATAAAAAAGAAATATAGTTCATTTCGGTCGAGCCGAAGATAGCTTCCCTCCATTTTTTAATAAGAAAAGAAACGACAAAAAATTAATTATATTCAACTGTCAGAAGAAATAATGTTTATTTTTAATATTTAAAATAAAAATCAGAAAATAATCTTTAAATGTAAGTTTTAATGAAAAATTTTAAATCAAAAAATAACAGTTAAATTTAATTTTTTCATAAGAATAGCAAAAACAAAAAAAATTGTGCTGGCTTGCGTGAACTCATATTGCCTCATATTGATGGCCTCGTTTGGAGATAGTCTCTTCGAACAAAGTATTTGGATGATGAAGAATATAGAAATTAAAAATATAACTACATGAATAAAAAAAAAACAGAAAGAAGAGTAAATATTTATTATATTTACTCCGCTCTGTTCGGCAGTCCAGATTGAACTAACCAATTGTACAACATTTCCCCACAGATCGAATTCATGGAATGACAGCTCCATGTCATGGCCTCCTTGTTAGTGCAAAATACTATAGGCCCAGTTCCGAATTCCAAATGTACTTCGAGTGCAAGTTGTATAAACGTAAATATAAGTGACAAGCGTGGTTACTAGATTCCGTCGTGCTTTTCTCTCGAATTGAATTCACTTGGGATTAAGCATTCGATTTCAGCTGCTCAAACAATTCAGAGTTTTGTTATGCCTCATGTAGTTGGTAAGGAATACTTTGTATACACTCACTTCACTTTGTTATTAAATTCGACTGCAAAATACTAACGTTTAAAAGAAAATTGTCCCGAAATTCGGAACAAGTCCGAATATTTGAATTGAAGCCACGATTAGAGAAGATGCCTTAAAATGAAGTATTTAAATGATATACGTTTTTCTGCTTCATAAAATGTATTACATAATTTTGGTGAAGCTGGATTTAATCTAAATGGTTAATGTTGGCAATTGCTAAGGCACTTGCTAGTCCAAAAATGGCAATAAACCTCGAACCAAGGCTTCGTTGGTATAACTGAAAACGCAGTTCTGTCTATTTGTAGATCTGGTTTACACAAAAAAAATTTGGAAGGAAAATTCAATTGAAATGCTCCAACCAATAACAATAGTTACCCAGCACAAGCGGGCTCTTATTTAAACGATATCGTTCGTGAGTCAATATAGCTATGTCAGTCTGTCCGTCCGTCTGTTCGTCCGTCCGTATGAACAAACAGATCTCAGAGATGGTAAGAGTTAGAGGTTTGACATGTATAGGACAAATGCTTCTTTTACTTGCAGGCAGATCAAGTTTATTTTCAATTATCTCCACGCCCCCTCCCGCCCCCTCAATTTTGAAAAAACGTCATATCTCCCACAGTTTTGTGGATAGATGATTTGTACCTTCATAGTTTGTCATTAGCAATATGTATCGATTTGCCGAAGAAATGATAAAGATCGGATGAGCGGTTCTCAAGTTATGAGAAGAAAAGTGTAAAAAAGCCCCCCTTCCCCGTACCCGCAACCCACACCGCATTGCATTCATCAAAGAGAGAGAGAGAGAGCGAGACAAACTTAGAGATGAGCACAGCGGCAGTGCTGCATTCAGCTTCTACACCGGGTACAGAGTATTTTATAGTCGGGCTTGACCGACTTTCTCACTTGTTATACCCGTTACTCGTAGAGTAAAGAGGGTATACTAAAGTCGTGCAAATGTAGGTAACAGGCAGAAGGAATCATTTCCGACCATATAAAGTATATATATTCTTGATCAGCATCAACAGCCGAGACGATATAGACTTGTCCGTCTGTCCGTCTGTCTGTATGAACAAACAGATCTTAGAGATGGTAAGAGATATAGGTTTGACATGTATGGGACAAATGCTTCTTTTAACTCACGCAGATCAAGTTTGTTTTCAATTTTGGCCACGCCCCCTCCCGCCCCCGCAATTTGGAAATAACGTTATATCTCCTACAGTTTTAAAGATAGACCTTCTAGAGATAGTTAGTAATTAGCAAAATGAATTGATTTGACGAAGAAATGATAAAGATCGGATGAACGGTTCTTAAGTTTTGAACAAAAAAGTGAACCAAGCCCCCCCCCCCGCTACCCCCTAAAAAATGTTGCATAGTTTTCGGATGGTCACTCTAAGGAATACAGGAACACTGTTAAACATGTTTTTTCATGAGTAAGGGGTATATCGAAATCGGTAAGAGCCGACTTTAACTTACGCTCTCGTTTTATTTAAAATTATGTTCTTCTTGAAGGCAAAATGTTAAAATTTGCACTACACATCCCGGCAAAGTTTTTCAATGTTTATTGTTCAAGCGGATTGTGGATACACACTTAAAAAATCTTTTCCACGCGCAATTTAAAAAAATTTGCCTGCGGCGCTCTTATTTTTTACAGTTTTACCTTCAAAGCAGGGTTTAAACCGGAATGAAATTCGGTTTCGGTCAAGGCATTTAAATTGGCCTAATGCTTTTTTAAACTGTACAGGTATCCCGTTTGGTGTAACCGTAATCGAAATCGGTCGAGTTATTCACCGCAACCGATTTGTTGAAAAAATATGTGTTAAAATTGGATGCCTTTTTAGAGCCGTTCCATGTTTTGTGTGTGAAAATGAGTTTGCGAAAGAAAATCGCAGTGGGCTTTTGTTAATTCTTAATTGTCCTTGGTGGTCTTTTCACCTCAGAAACCCTGACATAATTGTATGAATCAACCTTTTGGTACTATCACTCAGTCTGCTCCGCGTTTGAAACATTTCGAATGCTGAATCGCTCTTAGCTAAATGACGGAAAAGACGCAGTTAATTTCCATATGTTGCAATAAATTTTGAGCATAAAATGGTTGTAATATTATGCAGGAAATTAAGGGCGAAATGTAATATTTTTGAAATCAAAAGAACGTTATCCAACACAGTTGCACCTGTAAATGATAACGCAGTAAAATTCTAAAGGTAACTGAAAATTTGTTATAGTAGTAAGTAGTAAGTATGACCTTTGTTTTAGCCTTTGAAATCAACAACCCCCCTCCCGCCGCAAAAAAACCTTCTTTTTAAACCCCTTCTGGCTACGCCACTGGTATAAATACATATATTTTTTAAGAAAAATCTACTTTGCGCTAACTAGCCTAAGCAGTTGCACGACTGAACGGAGTTTTTATACCCTTGCAAAGGGTATTATAATTTTGCCCAGAAGTTTGCAACGCATTGAAATATTCATTTCCGACCCTATAAACTATATATATTCTTGATCAGGACGACGAGCTGAGTCGATTGAGCTTTGTCCGTCTGTCTGTTTCTACTCGAACTAGTCTCTCAGTTTTAAAGCTATCGAGCTGAAACTTTGCACAGAGTCTTCTTTTTACTGCACACTGCTAATATGTCGGAACCGACCGGATCGGATGACTATATCTTATAGCTCCCATAGGAACTATCGGTTGAAAATTGGGTCTTTGTGAGAAAAACTTTTTTGTTTTTTATGTTAACGTGTCTCACGTCAGCGATTATTAATATTAAACGCTTTTACAAAGATTTGGAAGTTTTGGTCAAAATCGGATGACTATATCTTATAGCTGTCATAGGAACTAGCGGTCGAAAAATGGGTTTTATTGAGAAAAATTGTTTGTTTTAATGCTGGCGTTCTTAAACTCTGATGTATTAAAACATTTGCAAGGGTATAAAAACTTCGGCAAAGACGAAGTTAGCTTGGCCTTCTCGTTTATATTGCGTTCTCATTGACCCTTTCCACATTTACTGAATTATGCTGATTTTTATCTTAAGCCATTAAAAACTTAGTTAATCTGTTGTTGCTATGTGCAGTAAAAGATCATATCAGAAGAAAAGATCATTTGTGACTGGTGCAATAATTCATAAGTATATACTTGTAGCACCAGGAATGTTTGTCAAATAAATCTAAATCTAAGTAGTAGAATCCAGATATGCTGATAAGATTTTCTTAATATAAATGCCCACTACAAAATACTTAAGTAGTTTAAGTTTAACTGATGGGGCAAAATCATGTCACGACGTCTTCTGTTTATCTTTGCTGTTGCTGCTCACATCGCTTGCTCCTGGAGTGCTAATATTTTGGTTGTGTTTGTGATTCCCATGAGATCGCATTTGATGATAGGTTCATCGGTGGCAAAAGTCTTGGCCGAGAATGGTCACAATGTGACGATAATAACAACTCTGGAACCACCCATAAAGCACAAGGATTTCACAATTATTCACATACCCCTAACGAAGAAGGAGGAGAGTAACTTGAATGAAGTTTATGGGAATATGGCCAAACGGGATTTACGTGGAATTATAAACTATTATTTACATGGAGTTCAACACGTCGAGGGTTGTCTAGAAAGGGGCTTTAAAGCACTGATGGATCAGCGGGTGAAGGACTTATATGAGCAGAGCAATAACAAATTTGATCTTGTCATATCGGATTTAATGATTAACAATTATCAGTTGGGCTTGGCACAGAAACTAAAGGCCCCAGTTATTGTGATTTTGACCCACCAACCTTTCGAGTTCATAGGTAGCATGCTGGGCAATCCCAGGGAACTTTCCTACGTGCCCAGTCTAAATGGAGCTGTGGATAAGGGTGCTGTGATGACATTCTTAGAGCGCTTGCACGCTCTGGTCATAAGTTTAATTGAACGTACTAGGTTAGCCGCATTAGATATCAGGAACAAGAGGCGCTACTAGTAAGTAATTTATAAATCAATATCAATATTTCATTTAATACTTTAATTCTTTCAGCACGCTCTATGGTGATGATCCTGCTATGCCCAGATATGAAGAGCTCACTAAGAACATTTCTCTAATGTTCTGCGCCTCGCATGCTATCAGTGAGGGAGGCATACGACCCAATGTTCCCGCTGTCATTGAAATTGGTGGCATACAAATCAACGATCAGCCAGATCCATTGCACAAGAATGTGGCCGAATTTTTGGACCATTCCACTGAAGGTGCCATACTCTTGAGCTTGGGGTCGAATATTCTTCCCGATTACATCCAGCCCGAAATTATGCAAAAAATCTTTAATGTGCTCTCAATACTTAAACAGAGAGTTATCTGGAAATGGGAAGACTTGGAGCATACTCCAGGAAAGTCTCCTAACATTTTATATTCCAAGTGGTTGCCACAAAACGACATCTTAGCTCATCCACAAATTAAATTATTCATTACCCATGCGGGCAAAGGAAGCATAACTGAAGCTAAATATCATGGCAAACCCATGTTGGCCTTGCCTATTTTTTACGATCAACCCGGCAATGCCCTTCAGATGGTTAAGGAAGGTTTTGGTCTGACTCTGCAGTTGCTCGAGTTGGAGGAAAATGAGTTCCATGAAATTCTGATGGAGTTGCTAGAGAATCCAAAATACACACAAAATGTTAAATCTTTTTCTTCACTATTTCGTGATCGTCCCTTGACAGCGCGTCAAACGGTATTGTATTGGTCTGAATATGTTATGAGACATCATGGAGCCAAACACTTACAGAGCCCTCTAATACACATGGACTTTATAGCTGCCCATAATCTGGATATATATTTTCTTTTAAGCTGTCTACTTATTATAGCTGTTTGTATGTTAAGGATTATGATCAAATTTGTCTGTGGTAAATGGAACGCCAAGTCACCCAAACTGGGACATAAAAAAGAATAGAAAAATCAGGTGAATAATAAAAATTATTGCATCAATTCTGAGATGGTTTTTTGGAGGTTTTGGAGGTAAGCAAAAACTAAAATCTTAATTTAATATAATAAAGAATACCTTATGGTTTAAAATGATTGCTCTAACAGGGTGCTTTGATTTGCGTTACCAAAGCTAAATTTAAAATATGGAAACAAAAACTTAATTAAATTTTCTGTGTTTTTTTTCTGCTGTAACTAAATTTTATTAATCCTAAATATGAACTCCATTTTATGTTTTGACTTACTAGAACTAATATAACATACTTCGTACGTTATTTCCAATTTTTTTTTTATTATTTGATAAAAGTCGCAATTAATTATCAAGTATTCATAGCTGCTGTCATTGTTAGAGCTTGTATCATTTTCGTCATCACAGTCGCTAGTTTCACTACCGCTGACAACTGACTGACAAACTGTTGATGGCTTTAATAACTCTAACGCTTCTTTGGGAAAGCGGTTCACGTTTTCTTTTTAGTAGCTATCGTTTACTAGAAATAACAGGGTCACAGCTGACTAAAAGCATATTCAAAATGTCTTGATAAATACTAATCCTATTGATTTTTCTTGCGAAATGTTAACAATACTTTTTAAAGTACTTGTTGCAAGCGATAATTGGCATGTTCAATGACCTCTGGACCATGTATTAAAAATGTATGCTTTTCTGCGTCTACCTCATGACCGGAAGCAACAACAATCATTACTATTTTGAATTTTTGATTAAAATTGACTACAATATCCGTTATTTTTGCGAAAAGTTCAGAATTTTGAAAAAAAAAAAAAAACGCAAGCCTGACTATAATATACTCTGTACCTAGAGTAGGAGCTGAAGGCAGTGCTGCTGCTGCGCTCATCTCTAAGTTTCTCTCTCTCTCTCTCTATCTCTAAGATTGTGCGGAGATGGTTGTGAAAGGTTAGGAGGGAAGTGGCGGGGGGCAATCCACTTATTTTCTCATAACTTGAGAACCGCTCATTCGATCTTTATCATTTCTTTGTCAAATCGATACATATTTGCTAATAACTAACTATCTCTAGAATGAACGAATCATCTATCTTCAAAACTGTGGGAGATATGACGATTTTACAAAATTGCCGGGGCGGTAGGGGGCGTTGCAAAAATTAAAAATAAATTTGATCTGCCTGCAAGTATAAGAAGCATTTGACCCATACATTTAAAACCTCAATCTCTTACCATCTCTGAGATCTGTTTGTTCATACGGACGGACGGACAGACGGACAGACGGACATGGCTAAATCGACTCAGCTCTTGATGCTGATCAAGAATATATATACTTTATGGGGTCGGAGGTGCTTCCTTCTGGCTGTTACATACATATCGACCCCTGTGCGCGGAAAAATCGTATGTGCCAAAAAAGGTTTTTTTCTACCTTTCGATGCGATGGCTGGCAACATCACTACCAAACTTTAGATGTGCAACATTTATCAAATTATTTAACTATACTCATAACTATTTTTGTGAAAAAACTGATCTTTTACCTAATAACGGATTTTTGCCACATACCAATTTTTGAAGTGCATCATCAAGTTTGGCACTTACTATAATTTGTAAAAAGAGGTAAATTGTACAAAATACATAAAAACAAAAATAAAAGAATATTTATTAACGAAAGATCAATAAAAAATAAAATATTCATAGTTTTTATTTCAATTATGCCTTAAAAAAAGGCTTGCGGTATTCCCCCAACTTGTCTTTGCAAGCGCGTAGTTCTAGTTGTATTCGTCGCATCGGTTCACGCTAGAGCTTTTTGGAAAGGTCTTTTCACGCGCTAACACGTGTTTGATTTATTGTTGTTTGTTTTTAGCCGTTCGTGAGTTATAGCGTCGCAAACATGGAGCAAAATAAAGAAAAAATACGGCATATTTTACAGTACTACTACGATAAAGGCAAAAATGCATCTCATGCTGCCAATAAAATTTGTGCAGTTTATGGACCCGATACAGTTTCCATTTCCACCGCACAACGATGGTTTCAACGTTTTCGTTCTGGTGCAGAGGTGATCGAAGATGCGCCACGGTCCGGAAGGCCTGTCGTCGAAAATTGCGATAAAATCGCTGAATTGATCGAAAGAGACCGGCATAGTAGCAGCCGTAGCATCGGCCAAGAGCTGGGCATGAGTCATCAAACCGTTATAAACCATTTGAAGAAGCTTGGATTCAAAAAGAAGCTCGATGTATGGGTGCCACACGACTTGACGCAAAAAAAACATTTTTGCCCGTATGGATGCATGCGAATCGCTTCTGAATCGCAACAAAATCGACCCGTTTTTGAAGCGGATGGTGACTGGCGATGAAAAGTGGGTCACTTACGACAACGTGAAGCGCAAACGGTCGTGGTCGAAAAGCGGTGAAGCTGCCCAGACGGTGGCCAAGCCTGGATTGACGGCCAGGAAGGTTCTTCTGTGTGTTTGGTGGGATTGGCAGGGAATCATCCACTATGAGCTGCTCCCCTATGGCCAAACGCTCAATTCGGACCTGTACTGCCAACAACTGGACCGCTTGAATGCAGCACTCATGCAGAAGAGGCCATCTTTGATCAACAGAGGCCGAATTGTCTTCCATCAGGACAACGCCAGGCCACACACATCTTTGGTGACGCGCCAGAAGCTCCGGGAGCTCGGATGGGAGGTTCTTTGCATCCACCGTATAGTCCGGATCTCGCACCAAGTGATTACCACCTATTTCTGTCCATTGCGAACGAGCTTGGTAGTCGGAAGTTGGCTACAAGAGAGTCCTGTGAAAATTGGCTCTCCGAGTTTTTTCCCAATAGGGAAGCGAGCTTCTATAAGAGGGGCATTATGAAGTTGGCATCTCGTTTGGGAACTCGTCATCGAACAAAACGGCGCATATTTGACTTAAATCGCATTATTATAACCAATTTTATGAACAATTGAAAATTCAATAAAAATACCGCAAGACTTTTTGACAACCTTATATAATTATAAAACTAAAATAAAGAAAATTTTCAATTTAACAAAGCCTTTTTAATAAAGTAAATAAATAGATTAGTCTTCTTCGTCAATCTCAACCAAAAGATTTATTTGACGATGTGATTTAGTATTCATCATGATATTTTGGGGTAAAACTATTTTTTAAACAAAGGTTTTGTAAGTCAATATATTTTTTGGTCGAAATACATAAGGTATTATGTTACAATGATTTTATCTTCTCAGCTAAATTTAGATTGGTAATAGTCTTTTCTGAGAACTATCGAAATAACCATATTGTAGTTCAATTGAACCTGAATTTTTTTGAAATTTGACGATATGCAGCGAATTCGTGCTCAATTTAATTTTACTGGGACGTAATGAATTCGCAAATGACTTCCAGTTTGGAAAATCGGTATGCCCCATTTCGATGCAGTCGTAGCCCAATGGAAATGGTTCGCAAAAAAGATTGAATTTGCTATGTACGGAATCAACTGGCATCATAGTAAATCAATGGCCCGGAAGTAAATATATATAGATATTTGATGGTGTAAACAAAAGTCTTTGTTAGTAAAAAATATGCCAACATAGCTATTTTAGCTTTATTTTGGTTTTGACCAGCGCAACTGTCGCAGTATAGACTGATAAGTAAATATTTAAAAAGGGCTAAGCATACAAAAGCAATTTCTTGTACTACTT
The DNA here is from genome assembly GCA_018904235.1 of Lordiphosa stackelbergi. Classification (NCBI taxonomy): domain Eukaryota; kingdom Metazoa; phylum Arthropoda; class Insecta; order Diptera; family Drosophilidae; genus Lordiphosa; species Lordiphosa stackelbergi. Next base: position 39,949 of record JAEIFU010002094.1, read on the forward strand.
TCGTAAACGCTGAAATTGTAGTAGGCATATTATCAAGAATAAAAAAGTGTAATACTTTTCCGAATGGAGTGTTCAAGACTTTCTGTAAATCGATACAAGCTCATAAGATCTTTGAGATCTTCTTAACTTACTTTTGTTTTCTTAGAAAAAATATACTTGCTATCATCCTTGTCTTTGATTTGCATCTGAAATTCATCTGTATTCATGCTATATTTTTTGTCTTCTTCACTCAAGAAATTTAATATTTTCGCACTTAGTGCACTTATCTTTTGATAATTAAAGCCAATACTACAATCTTTTTTAAAAATCTGTCTAAATACACACATCGAAACAATAGAGCTGCTGAGGTTTTCATCTTTCATGAATTAAGGATATCATTTATAAAGGTTCTGAATGTTTCCGAATTCCTGCAACAAATAAACTTTAGTGCTTTTGGCTCTGCAATAATGTGATGGCACTGCAGGAAGTTTCTCGAAGTATAATTTTAAGAGTTCTATTTTCTGTTGATGCGTTTTATTGTGAGGAACCATCTTTGGTTTAGGATCAACTAACGTCCACACAGAACATATGCAAAAATTTACTGCTCAATTTAAATGCAGGAAAACAAGGTAAAGGCCTAAATACACTACACAAATTTTTGCGCAAAATCCTTATGTGTGTTAGTGAAATAAGTTCACGCATTTCGTGCGTGTGACGCATACACCCATATTTCACTCACACACATGAGCGTTTTGCGCAAAAATTTGTGTGATGTATTCGGGGCTTTAGAAGGATGAAACAAATTTGAAAAATTACATCTGAGCAAGCTGTTACTGACAGCGCAAGGGTTTAAAAGCGTGCTATCGTCACTCGCCCCATTGCCATCAGCACTGCCAACTTGGCTATTTTCCCACTGTTAAATATCAGTATTGTGTGGCACATACGATCATTTCGCCCACAAGAAAAAAACTCATCATTGACACATACGATTAAATTGATTTCGTTGTGTCTCCGTAACCGAAGCGATTATCGCTATATATTTTTACCAGATGATGAGTTGGTGGATTTAGAACTAATTGGCATCAAAATGTCAATTTCGTAAACAAAGGCACATACGATGTTTTCGCGCACAGGGGTCGATATGCACAACTTCATGATCCCCTTTTTCCCATTTTTAATGAGAACAGGGTACAAAAATGCTTAATATAAGGTTGTCAAAAAAGTCTTGCGGTATTTTTATTGAATTTTCAATTGTTCATAAAATTGGTTATAATAATGCGATTTAAGTCAAATATGCGCCGTTTTGTTCGATGACGAGTTCCCAACGAGATGCCCCCATAATGCCCTTCGTATAGAAGCTCGCTTCCCTATTAGCAAAAAACTCGGAGAGCCAATTTTCACAGGACTCTCTTGTGGCCAACTTCCGACTACCAAGCTCGTTCGCCATGGACAGAAATAGGTGGTAATCACTTGGTGCGAGATCCGGACTATACGGTGGATGCAAAAGAACCTCCCATCCGAGCTCCCGGAGCTTCTGGCGCGTCACCAAAGATGTGTGTGGCCTGGCGTTGTCCTGATGGAAGACAATTCGGCCTCTGTTGATCAAAGATGGCCTCTTCTGCATGAGTGCTGCATTCAAGCGGTCCAGTTGTTGGCAGTACAGGTCCGAAATGAGCGTTTGGCCATAGGGGAGCAGCTCATAGTGGATGATTCCCTGCCAATCCCACCAAACACACAAAAGAACCTTCTTGGCCGTCAATCCAGGCTTGGCCACCGTCTGGGCAGCTTCACCGCTTTTCGACCACGACCGTTTGCGCTTCACGTTGTCGTAAGTGACCCACTTTTCATCGCCAGTCACCATCCGCTTCAAAAACGGGTCGATTTTGTTGCGATTCAGAAGCGATTCGCATGCATCCATACGGGCAAAAATGTTTTTTTGCGTCAAGTCGTGTGGCACCCATACATCGAGCTTCTTTTTGAATCCAAGCTTCTTCAAATGCTTTATAACGGTTTGATGACTCATGCCCAGCTCTTGGCCGATGCTACGGCTGCTACTATGCCGGTCTCTTTCGATCAATTCAGCGATTTTATCGCAATTTTCGACGACAGGCCTTCCGGACCGTGGCGCATCTTCGATCACCTCTGCACCAGAACGAAAACGTTGAAACCATCGTTGTGCGGTGGAAATGGAAACTGTATCGGGTCCATAAACTGCACAAATTTTATTGGCAGCATGAGATGCATTTTTGCCTTTATCGTAGTAGTACTGTAAAATATGCCGTATTTTCTCTTAATTTTGCTCCATGTTTGCGACGCTATAACTCACGAACGACTAAAAACAAACAACAATAAATCAAACACATGTTAGCGCGTGAAAAGAGCTTTCCAAAAAGCTCTAGCGTGAACCGATGCGACGAATACAACTAGAACTACGCGCTTGCAAAGACAAGCTTGCGGAAATACCGCAAGACTTTTTTGACAATATAATATAATTAATTTTTGTCTTTTCTTTTCATATTAAAAAATGAGATTGTTTCATCTTAAAGTCGAGTATAAGCGATCTTAATTCGAGTCTGATTGACTAAGATTAACATTGAGAATATGATCTTGCGTTAAGATTATCTTGGTCGAATTCTAACACCGTTTCTCTTTGATTCAAGATTATAGTATTGATTTTAGATGGATTTTTTGCTCAGTGTATGAAAACTGGGTCAAACTTAGGGTTTTGAGACAAATTCACAGATTTATAATGACTGCGGAGCCGGCATTCTTAAAAGATAAGATTGACTTTTCTGCTTTACAGCGAATAAATAATAATAAAAATATTAAAAATCTATTGGCATGTTCAGATTCGCACTTCTTCGTGCAATCTGTTAAGCCTTGGAATCAGCTACCCAACAGTCTGAAAACAACATGAAGCGCGGCGAAGTTTAGAATTTAATTAAAAGCAACTTTTGCACCATTAAAATAGTTTTATTACCCTCTATTAGATTAAGTTAGTATATGTAATTTAATTTCTCTACAACGTCTTATTTTTGTTTGTAATATTTTCAAGCTATTGATTGTCATTTTTGTGACTAATACAACTATTAATAAATCTCTGTATTTGTCGTATTATGAAGATCATACTCAATGAATACAAAATATCGTCAGGATAGAAATTTCGTCTGAAACGAACCTGTAATAAAAAAGATTTATTTTGAGACCTCTTCCTTTACTCTCTTGCATTACTTAATCGTTCATCAGTCTCCCACAATTCTATTTCCATTGCGTGGATTGTTTTATATAAACATTTTTTTCAGCAAATCACAGAATAAACAATACAAGTGCTGGAATCCGTTGGACTGAACATTAGATTCAAATTTGAGCTGAGTATGAGGCTGTGGTTAAGTATTGTCGCTTGGTTGTCTCCAAACACAGCAAGACCCACCCACATTTGGCTAACAAACCGGCCAGTTTGACTTTCCCAAATTTTTTGTTTTATTTTATTAACATATTTATAATAATAATAGTTTTACCTTCTTTAATTTTTTTGCATTCCCTCAGCCTTCACCTTCCTGAAAACACGACACACTGATGTAAGATCTCGCTCACAAACTACGAATGATGAGTTTAAATATTTATTGAATACATTTCTTTGTGTCTCTTATGATTATGGAAATTCTCTCTCAATTTGATTTGCTTATCAATTTCTATTTCCACTCGCTCACAGCCACCACATGGACTCGCCCAATCTCTCTGCGCCACCCAAAATGAAGTGTCTACCCAGCAGCAAATCAAACTCGTGCATCAGTGAGGCGTTTACCAGTGGCGGATTCATAGAAGCATATGTGGTCACCGTATCCGGTGACATGCATTTGTCAATAAATCGTGTCTTGCCCTCCAAACAGCGACAACGACCTTCTGAATCGCAAGAACCGTATTCGCATCTCTGATAGGTTCTCTCTGGGCCAGAGACCACAGCACAGCCACAAACATTGGGAGCTATACATGTGCCATAGAAACCGCAGCCACGTTCACAGATAGCTTCACATTTTTCACGATTCCTGCGATAGCCATTAAAGCAACGACAATTGCCCGGTGAGATGCAAACGCCGTTCTCGCAGTTATCGTCACAATACGGCAAACAACTAGTGGTATTCTGATCATAGCGATAACCGTTCTGACACACACAGGTAGTGCGATTGGCACAGAAACCATTCTCACAGCGCCTAATTTTTAAAAGGAAAGTGTTAAAGTCGTATTATTATTTACTAAGCTCTGTTTGGACTAGTATATAGTTTTTACCAAAGGTTCCAAGAGCTATTAATTTGATCCGAAATAACAACAAAGTTGAATTCGGTCTTTGGAGACCGTTTTCTTAAGCGTCAACTCTAGGCCAGTCCAAACGGGGCTTAAACTTTTTTATATCTCTTCCGCCTTACCAGTACTCACATATAACAGTTGCTTTCACAAGAACTTCCATTCTGCCTTCTCTGATAGCCAGGAAAGCATTCACATTGATTTGGTCCCACACAATGTCCATAGCCGCAATCGGGGATGCATAACGGCTGACAACCCAAAACAGTAGACTCTCGTAATCCACGGGCATAACCCTCGGCACACTCACATTTACCGGGTTCCATGCATATCTCATTATGTCCGCAAGTCTGATTGCAAGTGGGCTGACAGAAGCGTCGTGAGCCATCTAACTCAAAGCCGCGATCACACACGCAGGTGCCATTTAAAAAGCATTTTCCATGGGGACATCCCAAAGGGCAAGTGGGTACACCTGGTGAATGTATTAATTATAATTTAAGTATTTGTCCTACGATTTAATTTATAATATTTTATAAAATTACAATTGTTGCGATAGTTCAATACGAAATCATCGAAACACTGACAAATGCCACCGGCCAGACAAAAACCATTCTCCAGACAGCGCTCCCCGCAATCTGGAACACATTTGCTCCAATCGTACTCATAACGACGCCAGCCCTTGCAGCATACCTCGATGACATTGAAAAAACGATTTGTGGTACTATTGCCCACTATTTTTACTTCCTTGTCGTACTGAAAGAAGACAGCTCTGGAACAGAAGGCAACGGGATAAGTGCATTAATAGAGCATCGAGTTCAGGAAATTTAAAACTAAAATGTAATATTAGCAATAACTATAATCCTTTAAATTTTTTCTAAAGATGGGTTGATAAATAGGGGGGTTAAAAATTTTTTTTTTTTTTTTTTTTTCCCCCTCCACGCCGGAACGCTGTTAAACGTTTTTTCATGATTAATGGGTATGTCGAAGTCGGTTAGAGACGACTTTAACTTACGCTCTCGTTTTTTTTTACTTTTCGACCCCTGATTTATATTTATAACTATAACACTATAACAGGTGGAGCCATCAATTTTTGTATTTTTGAAGGTGTATACTGTACCCAGATCAAGTTGGTTTCAGATTTGGAAAATTCCACCTCCTCCATCTATTAGCAGCGAAAAACTGTCTTTCTTTCTGTATAAACGCGTGGATCTCGCAGACTATAAGAGGTAGAGCCACCAATTTTTGCATGTTTGAAGGTGTATATCGTACCCAAATCAAGTTTGCTTCAGATTTGGCAAATTCCTCCTCCTTCTCCTTCTAACCGCGAAAAACTCTCAGAGCTAAAATTTTAAGTTTGAACCTAATGATTGAATATATATTCTATTCTGTATACCACTACAAGCTCCGAGCAAAAACACCGAAGATATGCAAGTGCGCCTCCCCAATTATTCAAATAAATTTTAAAATAAAAGGAGTTCAAAGCTATAGAACCACATTACTTGGAACAGTGTATTTTGCTGTCGGGGCTCTCGACCGCAACACTCTTACTTGTTTTTATATAACTTTTGGCAATGAACCAACCAACCAACCTAAATGAATTTAATGTTTAGTTTGTCTATTATAAAATGTTCCGTTCTACAGAATGACACAACATGAAGGCTTTCAAAAACACATTTTTGGACCAAATTTGAGGTTTTTTTGACAAATTTAAAATTGTTGAGGAACCTATTTATAGTATCAACACTCAAAACTTCCACTAGGACGCGCGCACACTTTCAACTGAAAGATAAACTGACGGCTGACCATGATATTTTAAGGCAGCAGAAGTGCTTTGTGTTCACTCCTTCCTATTTTTAGGATATTTGCAGCCCTTATTTTTGTGATTATTAATAGAAATTCGAACGCTTTTTATGAAAATTTTTTTTGTGTATATTTGGTAGGTATGAGTATTAGATGGTAAAGAATATTTTAGACCTCTAGGTGAATAAATGGTAAATAAAATCGCGGAATTACAAAATTTTTATCACGATATTCTATCGTGAAGATTTATTAGTTGGCAATTGTCAACGGGTAAATATTAGGTGAAGGCCAATCGGTCAAAAAAGATGGCGAAATTTGCAAAATTTAATTACTAAAAAGTTGATCGAGTCGAGACCAAAAAATTCTGAGTGGCAGTAAAAAAACCTTCGCCTGGTTTGGTTTGAATAGCTGCCGTTTTCTTTTTATTGCACTGTGCAGTCTGCAGCTTCTTATTGAGAATTGCAATGCAACTCCATATCTCGTAAACTAGTTGGAACTTCGTTTGACGTCTTAGCTTACAAACCATTTCTAAGTAGCAAGTCAAAATGGTCACAGTTCAGTTCGGCACACTATTTCATATAGTTCAAAAGCAATCAGATTTCACAGTGTTCCAAATTGTTTACGAACTAAATTTTTATCTCATCTGCGTATAGGCTTTTATATTTCAAATTAAAAAAAGTCCTAAAATCATCATGTTTTTCTCTTATTTTCTACTCTTTTTTCAACTTTCTATTGAAAACTGTAACGAATTGTCACATATTTTCACGAAGATGGCTAATTTTTCGGGTGTATAGAATCTATAGAAAAATGTCGAAATTTGCAAAATAACTTCATAGATAGATGGTGAAAATCAAAAGGTGTACAAAATGGCGAAATTTGCAAAATTTTAAATTAAGTTAAGACTATCACGAAGATTTGGGCGATGGCAATTTCCATGTAGATTTTGTTTCTTCGTTTTGTGTTTTAAATACTTACTGGGCGTAGCAACGAGCGGTGGAACAGCTATTATAAAAATATGCCGGGTACTTTTTATATTTTGGGAACATCAAAATAAAGATTGACATTTTATAGCAAAAACGGTCTCATAACGTTTTGATGTACTAGCGCAATTTGCGTGGATTATAGTGAGTTGAAAAAATCAATTTGGCTTTAATGGAATGAAAATTTCAAGAGAAGGTTTTCTTTGGATTAATTTTTACAACTTTTTACTTGAATTATCTTAACAAGAGAGCGTCGATGAACTCAGCACTTTGTCTGGCGATAAAGCAGCATCAAAAACCACTGTAGATTTCATTCGTAACTGAATTCAATCGAGGTTGTAGTTTGCTCAGCGACGAGTTCCGTGAAGATCATCCAAAATCGGTTGATGTGCCAGAAAACATCGATGCTGTGTGTGAACTGATAATGCAAGGTCGTCATGCGAAGATTGGGGCATCCCTAAACATTAGTTCCACCAGCATATGTAAGATTTTGCATGAAAGCCTTGCCGTAAAAAATGTTTGTTCGCGTTGGATTCGCTCACAAAATGGCTTGAGTGGATTGGTGCAAAAATGTTGAAAAGTATGAGCCGTAAAAGGTAGTACAGTCAATTCTGCTACACAAACATTAGTTCGGCGGAAGTATTCGGAGAAATTGTCAAAACGAACCGGCGAAGACGAATCATTGTGCATCACGACAATGAGAGCTCTCATACATCAAGTCGTCTAAGCGACTTATTGATAGGCCCGAACGTTGAATTGATGTGTCATCCGCCGTACAGCCCTTTATTTAGCAGCCAATAATTTCTTTTTATTCCCAAACATCAAAAATAAACTGCGTGCTGAACGTTTTTCATCGCCGTACAAAGCAGTTGATGCGCTTAAAGCACATATTTTGTAGTTGCCTCAATCGGAAAAAGTGCTCCGAAAATTAATTTTTCATGGCGAATATTTTGAAAAACAATTAATAAATGTTTGTTATTATTTGCTATTCCCGAAATATAAATAGTACGTAAGTAAACTAGTCCTTCGAAAAGGAAAATCATATCTCTAACAAACCAACCGACATAAATCTCCAGAGAATTTTGTGACCCCCTAAAGAGTCTTCTGATTGCTTTAGCACATGTCACGTTTTTCCCCATATTCAGACACTAAATAATATCCTCACGGTTTAATCTTAATTATAAACTCTCTGATAACAGTATCGTACAGTTTTTAAAACTTTGGGACTGAATCATAACAAAACAATTCTTAGGACCTGAGCGTACAGCTGATATAATATTTGGAGGTGTCACAAAAATCTCTTTCAACCTAATTTCAACCCAGAAAGAATTCTCAGTGTCACGGAAATCTCTCGTGCTGTCGAAAAAATTTAGCTTAATTCACCACCCAAAAGAGATGCAACACTGTTTGAGAAGATGGACTTTTATCTTGGACACAAACCTTCTAACTAGATTTTCAAATAAGAAAATGAAATCTCAGGAAGTTCTGTGACACCGAAAGATATTTCAAACAATTTGCAAACTAACCTAGGACTAAAACCTTTGGAGTTTTCTTGGACACTCCCCATTGTGATCAGATTTTTATGCAACAAGTTTTTATGCGTTCAGAAATTTTTTTGGTCTATCCGTTCAAATGTTATTGTGCATAAGATCTGGAGTCTTTTTTTAACTTTTCAATCCAAATGTTAAACCGAGTCCGATATATAAAAGGCAACCCACGTAAGTATGTATGTACTTAAATAAACCTACGGCACTTCGCGATTGCATTTATCCGGATGTTCGCCCCGTCGTGGCAGCAGAGACCTTGTGGAATGATATAGGGCCTTCGACTTGTGGTGGTCGAGTAATATCGTCGTTGTATAGCCTGTTGCTCTCGTTGTTGTTGCGCGTGCAACTGCTGCTGACGTAGCAGGAGTTCCTCATCCAATTGTTGTTGTCGCAATTGTTGCTCGTGCAACTGCAACTCCAAGGCTTGCAACAAACAAAGGAACAGCACTAGCAATACGGTTTGCTGTGCCAATGAGCGCAGTAGACGCGACATCTTTGTACCGTCACTTTCAACTCGAGATTGTTTACTGTTCCGGCAGCCAGAGAAGGAGGCCTTTTTTTTTAAAGATAAGCAGAGCTTGAGTTAATTTTGTTTCTTAATTGAATTAAATGAGCTCTTAAGACTGATGTATGTCAAGTGAGTGGAAGAGTAGCAACTAGGGGAAGAAGATCAAAGCTTCTGAGAGAGGCTACACTGATAAGCACAGGGAGCATACTAGGCCAGTAGAGCGATCGCGAATCTCAAGTATTTAGATTTTAGTAGGAATTTAGCAAGCGTTTAAAAATGTGGCTAGTTCTAAGTGCTCTGCCGTTAATTTGGGGCCTGCACTTGATAAGTGCCTACTCCGAATATGAGGCCAGAAGACCGCAGGCTTTGGACCCGAATCAAATGTATAGCCGTCGAAGACAACCCCCAGCCTCCCAGTTAATGTACAATCGTCCAGATCTGCGTCCGGGGCTAGACCCACAGCCACCCACAAGTCGAGAGTATCTGATACGTTCTCATGAGACCCTGGCAGATATGGGACGACACAAATGTCGCATCTGGGTGCCGTAAGTGGTGACTTAGCCTTCTCTTAATTGTACAAATTTTTTAACTCTTCACTCTCTTAGCCCTGAAACCGTGTCGCGTTATGCTCTAGCCAATGTCATACAAACCGATGTGGCCAATAAGCTTACCTCCATTGAAGTCTGCTGTACGGGCTACACAGGCACACGGCTACACGGTACCACCATTTGCCGACCCATCTGTGGCTGTCAGAATGGTAGTTGTCGTTTACCCGGAGAGTGCAACTGCTATGAGGGATTCGTGAAGAACGATAATGGCGACTGTGTCTTTGCCTGTCCACTGGGCTGTCAGAATGGACGCTGCTTCCTAGATGGTAGCTGTCTGTGTGATCCCGGCTATAAGTTGGATGAATCAAGACGTTTCTGTCGTCCCATTTGCAGTACCGGCTGTGGGAACAATGCGCGATACAATTGTACCGAACCAGAGGTGTGCGGCTGTGCCAAGGGCTTTCAGTTAATGAATGATTGCCAGCCGGTATGTGAGCCAGATTGTGGTATAGGTGGTCTATGCAGGGAGAACAATGAGTGCGACTGTGGACCTGGCTATCAAATGAAGGATGGTGTTTGCCAGGCGGATTGCTATCAGTGAGTAGTGGTCTGGGATCATCCAAACTAACTCAGTCTAACAAGGTTTTTGTGTGATTTTGTTTTTGCAGAAAGTGCACTAATGGCATATGTGTAAGCCGAAATCGTTGTATTTGCGATCCAGGATTTAGTTACCATGAACAGTCTACCATGTGTGCCCATCGAAGAATTGAATTAAGGAAAAAACAAAGCTCACACTTGTGCTGTAAGATTAAGTGATCAAATTTTACTAAGATTTGTCAATAGATTAAGAAATGAGTTCTTTAAAGATTACTTATTAAAAAATAATTATATTTCACAAGGTTCGTTCGCCGAAGTTTAAGGTTTTGATAATTGAAAAGAATTTCAGAAGATTCCTTGTAAAGATAATAATCCGATTTTAACGAAGCAACTGCAAATTCGTCTTAGCGAGTTTAATAATTTTTAATAATCAGAGATTTAAGAACCCGTAACATAAAAAACAACAATTTTCTAAATAAAACCCACTTTCCGAGCGATAGTTCCTATGACAACTATAAGATATAGTCATCCGATTTGGACAAATTTCCAAATCTGTATAAAAACGTTTAATATTAATAATCAATGTGAGATAGAAACATTAAAAACAAAAAGTTTTTCTCACAAAACCCACTTTCCGACCGATAGTTCCTTTGACAGCTATAAGATATAGTCATCTATGTGAAAGCGTATAGTATTAATAATTGCTGAAGTGGGAGCCGTTAACATTAAAAACAAAAGTTTTTCTCACAAAGACCCACTTTTCAACCGATAGTTCCTATGGCAGCTATAAGATATAGTCATCCGATCCGGTCGGTTCCGACATATTGGCAGTGTGCAGTAAA
>JAEIFU010002095.1:0-51046 GCA_018904235.1 Lordiphosa stackelbergi
GTTATTATTATTGTTTGCTTGATTCTCCTGCTCGTTGTGGTTGTTGTTGCTGGCGTTGTCCTCCTCCCCACCCAGATTGCCATTGGTGAAGAGGTTCTTAAAGTGCGCCGGCACTTCCGCATCCGACTGATGATGTGGCTGATGTCCACTGAAGTGCGCCATTTGAGTGTTGCAACAAGTTGAATTTGAATTTGGTCGGCTATAAATTTGTGCGTTGGGTTAACTATTCCAGATCAAGAGTTTATAGCACGGGCTTCCATATGGGCATGCTGGTGGAGGGCTGAGTTTGGGCATGCAGGCGGCTCTTTGTCCTTGTTGTTGTGTCTTTTACATTTTCCGCCTTGCTGCAGCTCCACTTTTCAGCTGTATGCTGCTGAATCTGTTGTGAGTAAAACAAATAATTTGAAATTTAATTTTTTTTTTTTAGTTTGAAGGGGAGGTTTCTGGCTCACTTGATCTGTCTGAAATATGGGTAAACGTTTGTGCAATTGTTTTGTTATTTGCGAATCGTCTGCGACTAAATAGTTCCGCAAGCAGCTGGGAACTAAACCGAAGCGAAGCGAAAGCCGAAAACATTTTCGAACGAGAAGAAGAGGAGAAAAGCAAAAATATATATATTTGTGACGCTCTGTCTACGACGACGCGACGTCCACTCCCTCCCCCAACAGACTTATCTACAAAGCTTTGAATAAATTGTGTTGATTCAAATTGTTGTTATTGTTCTTTCTCCCTCACGCACTCTCGATTTCTCTCTTTCTCTCTCTCCTAGTTGATAGTGAAACTGAAGCAAGTTCTTAGTTGTTTTTTTTTAATACCCTGTAACCATTCAGAATGGCTAAAAGTGGGTATCATAGAGTTGTGGAAATGTGTTTAATTGCCAGAAGTAACTATATCCGACCCTGTCAATTTATATGTATTCTAGATCAGCGTCAATAGACGAGTCGATATAGCCATATCTGTCTGTGTTTAGTTTTCAAAATTTTAAAAGATGAAGGAAAGCTAACTTCGGCTCTACCGAAGCTTATATACCCTTGCAGCGAATTTCATTCAACAAATTTAGTTATGGTCCATTTTGCTCCCCCGTTTGTGTGCACAGTTTTCCTCTCGCGCAAGAAACCAACAAAAGTCTCCCACCATGGCCTCAAATCCTTGTTAGCGGCGTCCCATACTCTTCAAATCCTGATGAAATCGTTCACCATGCTCATCACTCTCACCGCCGAGGTTTTCGGGAAGAAATCCAAACGGGAATCCAAAAAATGAAGTTTCAACGATATTTTTACTCCTGTTTGCAATACAATGTGCAGCGTTTGAGTGTAATGAAAACTTAAATATAATATACAACCTTTACCTATTTGCTTATAATTTCTTATTAAATTGCGACGACTTCTTATAGTTAGGACTTCTGAAATTTTCCGGGAATTACATGCGTCGTGTTGAAGTGTGAGTCCTTGAAAAGTTTTTTTTATTTGCGGCCCAACAAACACACCCTCTTTGATCTTTGCCTCTGATAGGTAAGGGAACACACTCTTCACATATGCAAATGCATCATCGTCTTTTTGTAGAGCCTTCACAAAATTTTTAAATAAACCCAGTTTTTTATGACAAGTGGCTCGAACTTTACATTTTCTTGTCCAACTATGTAATTCGTTCCGACCGGCCATTCGAACGTAGTGCTCGTGGCGTTCTCGACTGTCCCATTTGCACACAAAAAAACATGTGTTTGGTATATAATTGTTGCAATCCTGAAACTATTGCAACAAATTTGAGATCTGCGCAAATTTTCCAGTTATGTTCCTTGTAGTTAATCAAATCAAGCAACATGGCCATTGATTCATATGATTCTTTTATATTAACGGCATGCGCTATCGGTGTCGAAAGCTTGATGTTTCCCTGGTGCGACAATTCCGCTTTTAGACTAAACTTGCGAGCAAACGCCACTTGACTAAACTCCTCAAATAAACCACACATCATTGCAAGAACAAATATTATTTTATTTTCAAGTAATACTCAGCATAGCGCTTTTGCCGATATAGTATGTTATTTTGACATCATCCTTTAACAAATTCCGTTCTTGCAAGCGTGATGCTAAAGTTTCATATTTTTCTTTTGAAAGATCTAGATCTCTTATTAGATCGATAGTCCACTTTGGCAGAAGGGATTTCTCTCTTTTGCGTGTTCTTGATAGTTTTCTAAGTCATCGGCTGATTCAGATGGGTCATGCTTTACAGTTACCTAGGGGTCGGACCAAAATCATTGTACAACGGATCAACTAGTGTCTGTGCTGATCTCTAAAAGCTTTTCAACAAGTTCAAAAACTGTGCACACAAATGGGGGAGCAAAACGGACCATAGACATTTTTAATACCACTTGAACGGTAAAACTGAAATTGCTCATTTTTCTGATAAATGCTAATAACTTCTACAATTTCTAACAGATTTCGATGTTTGAACCCTTTTTGAATTTGTTATACATTAGGTTACATCATCCAAAAGAGAAAGAAATTTTTGAAAATTTTTTTCTTGGTGAAAATAACGGTGTTATTTGCGATTTTTTTAAATTTTCGATAAAAATGAAACAAAATTCTCGATATCTTTGTAATTAGCAGCTACACCACAAATTTGACATTGAAATGATGTATGAACGATTGAAAGATAATTTTATTAGCTTTAATTTGGTTTACAAAACTTGTTCATAATTTATTTCATAATTGAGATAATTGAAATTAAGTGAGAGGTCCTTTTTCAAAAATTCGAAAAACGGTAAATTGGGATTATCTCGAAATCTGTTCTACTGAGAAATTTTTAAGCTCCATATTTGGATTCAGCGCGTGATTTTACATAAGGAGTGACATCAATTTGCAGAGGATGAAAAATCGTGTAAACTTGTGTTATGGAAGCTATCGATGAGAGGCGTGTGCCATCGCTGATCGCCTTTGAGTCGCTTCGAAAAAATTCATTTCTATGTATGTATTAGCAAGTAGTATTATTATTAAATAAAGCTAGTTAGAAGAACTACATTGGTAAACCCTGCTAAAATAACAATTAACAATTAATCATATAAATGGTTATAGTTCGCGACGAGAATCTGTAGCTCTCAATATACATATACAACGGACGCCGCCACTTCACAAATTCAAATTAGCAAAAGTGAAGTGTGCATAAAACATTGAACAGAAATCTTTAAACAAATGTACAAGCAGTGTGAGTTATTGTGAAGTACATACACTTACCCAGTCGGACTTTGCAGCATGTGCTTACCAAAATAAGTAAGTAAGGAAAATAGTCACTACAGAATTTTTTGGCATGAAATAAGTCCACTTTTCAACATGATAAACTCACACGATCTTTTTTCGGGTAATCGTAAGGCTAAAAGTCGGCATATTGCCAAACGGTTTAATCTCTCAGTCGTGGAGATCAATCACGAAGTAGAAAAACGAAGTCAGCCCCGAACGCATAGTGAACTTTGACCAAGCGAGAGAGAGAAAATCGAAAAAATTATGAAGTCTGTGAGATTTCGGCTTTGGCAGAAAATAGACGTGTTGACAGAGAATATTTATAAAAACTTTATAATTTTAAATGCGCAATATATTGTTGGTGAGTTACATCTAGAGTTACATCAGGGACTAAATAGCACACAGAGGGAAAAAATCTGTTCAGAAAATAAGTTGCCTTCTAATCAAAATAAGAAAAAGATAGTCTCAAAATTCTTGAGAACAAATGTTCCAAATGTTCTTGAAATGAGTAAAGTTGTTCTCAATCGGATAATATTTGCTTTAAACAACAACAAAACCGGTTTTCAACAGAGAGATATACAAGAGAGATAGCGAGTGAGAGCACGTTGGCTCTCTTGCTTGCGCGTCATTCCATACTTTGAGTGCATACGGTACCGCTGTCAAATCCCAGTCAAGCCCGAAAGAATTTTTCTGTGTTTTTCTGTAAAACTTAAATGAAACGAGTCAGGTGGAGTGGGTTGTTGAAGCGATGTTTCTGATTCCTATGGAATATGTGGGAAGAGTCTTGCCTTCCTTCACTTCCAATCAAAAGAGATATGTCCCCGTTCCCCATTCCACCCAAATGTGAGGAGCCCGCGAACACCTGGACCAAGTGCAATCAAATTTTTTTCCCAGTTGAGTTAAAAATGTTCTTGAAAACAGAACAATATTAACTCAGATCATGTTCTCAATAATGGAACAAAATCAACTCAATTTAAGTTTTGTGCGTTCTCAAAAAATTGTTCTTCAACTGAGAGCATTGTACTAATGAGAAAACCCTTTTTGGTAACAATTGTGCTCGTTTTGAGTCCAATGTTCTCGGTTTTTTCCCTCTGTGCACTAGTTTTATCATTATAATAAATTTGTTTACTTAAAACAGGCCACTCCCGCAAAAACTATAAGCAACAACACATTTAAAGGCCAAATTACTAACAATCATCCATATTATTAGCAACCCAAGGTATCATGGAGAACATCAATAATAATAATAGAACTAAACAAAAATAGTTCTTGGTTTGTGCATTAAATTAAATGTAAATAAAATTGGACAAGTTGGCATGAAATATGTACTCTGGTCCGACTGGGCTTATGCCGTCTGCACACACAACTTGCGATTGCCTTGGAAGCTACGCTCCAGGACTTGCGCCTTCATGCATTCCTGTGATTTTGCTAATGGAGTGTCTTCCAAAACAATGAAATTTCGACGGAAACGTACACATGTAAACGCGCGACCAAAAAAGCCCGACAAAAAAAACCACATCACACATACACTCACACAGCACATACATAATTTGTGTCAGTGTGAATCGTAGTTTATTCTCTTACTCTCTCTCGCGCTCTTAACAAAACAGCTTAGCAGCTGTTATGTGCTCCATACAAACTTTTCTTTGCCTTTTTGACCCACTTCGTGTACAAATTTTTCAAATATTCTTTCTTAGTGCGCACCTGCCTAACTTAGATCTCTGTGATAAGCAGTTTTGGCTGTTCATTATAGGTCAGTCAGTCGGGCCTACAGATTTATAAGTATAGATGTATGTAGAGGGTATGTGGTAGTCGTTGCACAGGTAAGTCCTTGTGGGTTTTTGAAAAAAGTTAAAAATGACTTGCTACAAAGTTTTATTGCTTGATAAATTCCTAAAACTATTTAATATAGTCTGATATTTATAGAGAGCCCTAATAAAATTGAAAATATAATGACTGGACAGAAAAATCGTCTAGTTTAGCTAGTGCTGAATAAGCCATCTAATAAATATAAATAAATATTGCTTTGAATTAAAATCTGATTAGAGATTTTTCAACGAATCATGCACTCACACGTATCATAAAACTCTCGAGACTGAATATACAATTATTTTTTTTGCAATCAAACAAAAAAGATTAGAAATCCATTTAGTTGGTTTGATATATGAGCCATTAGGTACGTGACTGTTCCGAGAAGTGACTGTCATTATATAGATGGTTTGGTGTCAGGTTCAAGTTTGTAACCTTGTAACAGACGAAACCGGAGTGTCGGGCTCAAGTTTTCTTTAAATTTTGTGTTATTTAGGAGTAAAGGATGGGAGATTTCGGTTGATACTTTTAGCCACCGATGGGCATGAACATTGAGTTTGGGAGCCGTCTAACAACAACAGAAAAAGCAGGTCTTATCAGTGAGTTTCGATCGCGCACACTGCACCTGTTGCATCGTCTGCGTGTGCACTCTGCTGGCGCTGTGCTCCGGTTAGCATGGTGTTTGTTAGTGTAAGACATTTTGAAACGAGGCAAATGCGATGCAAGTTATAAATAATGCTCTAAACTTAAACTTTAGCGTTTTGTAAGTGTATTTCAACTTCTGTTTATGAATTTTTGTATTGTGTATTGTAATGTATTGTGGCAAGGGAAGCTGTGTGTTGTAAGACATAACTACGCCGCTTCGCTGCCAAACACAAAATACATAATTCGAAATGCCCTGAAAAATGCTGAGATTGTTGCGGTATTTGGGTGTATTGTATCGTGCTCGATGTTTGCTTGTCTGGCTCATTAACTATGTATATTTTTAGCTATTTTATATCGCGTTCATGCATACGTACATACATACATACATATTTAAATGTTTTGCACACTTTGTTTTGATTGCCTACCCCACGCGCCTTCAGCTGGCTACATACACAAGAGTGTAAATTTGGTCTCTGTTTTTATACGATGTTTCTAAATACCCGAAGAATATTTTTATATATTTTTGCATAAATATTTTTGACCCATAAAAACCCAGACGAATGGAAAATTACCAAAAAGTTCATAAACCTTAAACACACGCATGTCCGTACAACACACACAAACACACACAAATTTTCTTTTTCTTGCCTTGCTATTTGTTGCGTATACGCAACGTTGTTCGCTTTTTGCGTACAAAGCAAACACAAAATTATATGTGAGCCACACTCTACACATTGCTGAGTCCTTGATACTGAACTTTTTTCATTGTGAAAGTTTTTTGCCAACGGTTCAAGGTTAAAAACTAAAATTTTTGGCGTTGAGTGACTTGTGGGCATTACGGGGGGGCTTGTTTAAAGTTTTTATGTTTTCCCTTGGTTAAAAGGCCTAACAAAATGTTTTTTTTTTGCCCCCTTTTTTTTTTTTTTTTCTGTAGACAAACAGAAGTACATCGGGTATTTAGATGCATGTGTGTGTGTATATATAAATGTGGGAGATATGTGGGGTAGGGGGCTTAAATTCGTCAACAATAACAAAGAGCACGAACCTGAGACATGCCCAAATGGCATGCCCTGTCAGCATGTGCTTGTTACATTTTATCACCCCTGTGCGCGGAAAAATCGTATGTGCCAAAAACTAAATTTTACAGGAGAGGCTTTTTTCTACTTTTCGATGCGATGGCTGGCAACATCACTACCAAACTTAAGATGTGCAACATTTATCAATTTATTTAACTAAACTCATAACCATTTTTGTGAAAAAAGTGATAAATTTCCTAATAAGTGATTTTTGGCACATACGATGTTTTTGCCCACCAATTTTTTAAGTGCATAATCAAGTTTGGCACTTACGATAATTTGTAAAATAGGTCAAATTGTACAAAATATATAAAAACAAAATAAAAAGAATATTTTTTTATGAAAGATCAATGTAAAATAAAATATTCAGAATTTTTTGGTTCAAGTATGTAATTATAAAACTAAAATAAAGAAAATTTTCAATTTAACAAAGCCTTCTTTTAACAAAGTAAATAAATAGATTAGTCTTCTTCGTCAGTCTCAACCAAAGAGACTTTGAAATTTGACGAATGTTGCAGATTTAAGTATTCATCATGATATTTTGGTGTAATACTATTTTTTAAACAAAGGTTTTGTAAGTCAATATATATTTTTAGGTCAAAATACATAAGGTATTATGTTATAATGATTTTATCTTTATAAGGCCTGTTCCCGTTTCCGAATTCGATTAATCGAAATTGGTAAGAGTTGTGATATCTCAGAAATGATAAAAGAATTTTGGGCGAATCTTTTTGTCATCGAGAGGGTCTAAGGAAGGTAAATTGGGTTTTGAAGTTAAAAGCCAAAGAACATAGTCAGTTTATGAAAGCGAATACATTTACCAATTCCGATTCCGCATAATTTGATCGGAATCGAAAACGGGAACAGGCCTGTATATCTTTTATCTTTTCTGAGCACTATCGAAATAACCATATTGTAGTTCAATTGAACCTGAATTTTTCCGAAATTTTGTGATGTGCAGCGAATTCATGTTCAATTTAATTTTACTGGGAAGTAATGAATTCGCGATTGACTTCCAGTTTGTAAAATCGGTATCCCGATGGATGGGTTCGCGCCCTGTGTCACTAGGTGCCCAAATGGTTCGCATAATATATTCAATTTTGCTATGTACGGAATCAACTGGCATCATAGTATGGCCCGGAAGTAAATATATATATAATTTTGATGGTGTAAACACTACTATACTAGCACATATGATCTTTGAGATCTTCTTACTTTCTTTTTTTGTCTTTGATGTGCATCTAAAATTCATCTGTATTCATGCTATATTTTTTGTCTTCTTCATCAAGAAACTTAATATTTTCGCACTTAGTGCACTTATCTTTTTTGGTAAGTAAAGCCAATATTAGAATCTTTTTTAAAAATCCGTCTAAATACACAAATCGAAACAATAGAGCTGCTGAGGTTTTCATCTTTCATGAATTGAGTATAACACTTATAAAGGTTCTGAATGTTTCTGAATTCCTGCGACAAATTAACTTTAGTGCTTTTGGCTCTGCAATAAAGTGATGGCACTGCAGGAAGTTTCCCAAAGTATGATTTTAAGAGTTCTATTTTCTGTTGATGCGTTTTATTGTGAGGAACCATCTTTGGTTAAGGATCAACCAACGTCCACACAGAACAAATGCAAAAATTTACTGCTCAATTTAAATGCAGGAAAACAAGGTAAGAAGAATGAAACAAATTTGAAAAATTCTATCTGAGCAAGCTGTTACTGACAGCGCAATGTTTTTAAAGCGTGCTCTCCTCACTCGCCCCATTGCCATCAGCACTGCTAATTTAGCTATTTTCCCACCAGACTGTTGAATATCAGTATTGTGTGGCACATACGATCATTTCGCCCACAAGACAAAAACTCATCATTGGCACATACGATTAAATTGATTTCGTTGTATCTCCGTAACCGAAGCGATTATCGCTATATAATTTTACCAGATGATGAGTTGGTGGATTTAGAACTGATTGGCATTAAAATGTCAATTTCGTAAAAAATGGCACATACGATGTTTTCGCGCACAGGGGTCGATATCTCAAACTCTAATATAATATTAAAACATTTTGCAAGGGTATAAAAACTCCCGGCACATACGAAGTTACTTGGCCTTCTCGTTTTTATTATATTGTAGTCTTAATATCAAAATATTTTATTTCTTAAATTTTTCAATTACAAATTCAACATTTTTCTAGAAGAAAAAATTTAGGGAATTTGCACCAGAAAACCAGAGTATCCAAAAAAACGGTCCCCCATTTGCCTGTGTTAAAAACGACCGCTCTCCGGGCGACCACACTTTAATAAAGGTACCGAAACAACCTTTTAACTACCTTCTCGGCATTCTTTTCGTTTGAGAGGAGAGAAACACATTTTAAGCAAAATTTACCGCATTCAAATGTCTTCTTTGCATGTTTGCATCCCGGTTTGTACCGCATAACAGCATATTGCTCAGCCAACAATATAAATGTATGCGGAAAACTATATGCGCGCTTCTCTCGTTCTCTTACTTTGACTCGCTCTTTGCTTATGCTAAACTGTGGCGGTCTCTTGAGCCTGCAACCCTTTCAACTTACATTTTTAAAGTTCGGTCTTCGAGAAGATCGCATTTTATGAGCTATTGACTGACTTGGGCCAGGTATGGGGTTGCTCTCAGACCGGTCAGAGCTGTAAATTCAACCACAGCCATCGAGCATGAGCGAGATTGTTTTCAGTGGCGTAGATAGCTTTTTGCAATGGGGGTGATGAATTTCAGAAATTATTCTTTTTGTTTTTTCCAGTTTTATTTATTGTTATCGGTAATAGTCTAGTATTCCGGCCTTCTATCTAAAAATTAAAATAAGAGACTTTCGATAGATCGCGAACTATTAAGAAATTTCATTCAAAAAATTGTGGGTTTCATCTATGGTTTCTTTTTAAAAGAATTTTGAAAAGTGCAGCATTTGTATAATACACAAGTATGTATTAGCTTTTCGATGAAAAATAAGTATTTGAACGACTTACTCCGAGAATATAAGGTAATTCACTTGTATAAGTCCCCCTTAGCTCAAAAACTTCCTTTGATGGACGAACTATCAAAAATTAACAAATTAACAAGCAATAAAGTTTCGGCGGTCAGCCATGGTTTCTTTTTAAATCTTTCAGGCCTGTTCCCATATCCGAATCCGATTAATCGGAATCGGTAAGAGTTGTGATTTCTAAGAAACTATTAAAGAATTCGGTCGAATCTTTTTGACATCCAGAGGATCGAATGAAGATAATTGGGATTTTAAAGTTATAAGTCCAATAACACAGTCAGTTTTTGGAAGCGAGAACATTTAACAATTCCGATTTCGCATGATGTGATCGATGTCGAAAACGGGAACAGGCCTGTTTATCTTTAAATCAAAATTTTAAAATTTTAATTTGAGCTCAAATGAAATGTAAAAAATGTTTGAAGTGCGGGGCAGACTGAGTAGTCATAAATAACGATTCAAATTAATATTTGGTGACAAAGAGGTTTTCAAAAACTCACACCCACACAAAACATAAAAAGGATCTCGCGGGATGTAAGGACTTTGTCAATGAGGTAAATTATTTGAGGTAAAGTATGGGAAAACATTTTTTTCTTAAATCGATAGATTTTAAAAAGTATTTATACACAGTCTGCTAAAACAATAAACATTGAACTCGTGTTAAGTTCCCACAGGCAAAAATTTTGCCCATATTTTAACAAAAGTTTGGCTTAAATGAGCAAAACTAGGGTACTTCTCGGCCATACTTGATTAACTTATTTAAGTGTGAAACAATAGTTTTAGATTTAAGTCATCAATATCAAAGCTATTTAGCCAAGCTATCATCAAAATTTGGGATAATTATTGGGTTTGGGAATGGTAATTAAACTTTATTGTTGAAGCCCCGTACGCAGAACGACAGAAATTTCCTTTGCTGTCTATACTGTGGCGAAAGGATTTTTCTGTCGTTCTGCGTACAGAACGTACCAAATTATTAATATTATATATTTGACATCGGATGAACAGTATATACATATTTTTGCCTAAGACCTGAATCTTACAACTTCATTTAAAAAAACAAAATATATGTACCAACCATGTACCCTGCGAATTTTTTGAATAGAAAATTCTTTATAAATCGCAATCTATAGAAGGCAATTTTTTAAAAGTTTCTATAACAGTGTCAGATTCTCCTCCGACATTGGAGTCACAGTTCCAACAGTGTACCAGGGTGAGATCCAACCAAGATCCTATCCAGATCCCGCCCATATACCGCCCAGATCCCACCCAGATCAAACCAAGCTAGATCCCACTTAGATCCTAACCAAATCCCACTCAGATCCTATCCAGATCCCACTTAGATTCCGCTCAGATCATACCCAGATCCCACCCAGATATTGCCAAGATCCCACCCTTACTCCACTCAGATCCCTCCCAGATCCCACCCAGATCCCTCCCAGATACCACCCAAAACCCACCCAGATCCCATCCAGATCCTCATCCAAATCCCACCCAAATCCCACCCAGATCCCACCCAGATCCCACCCATATCGCTCCCAGATCCGTCCCAGATCCCTACCAGATCACACCCAGATACGATTCCATCCAAATCCCTCCCAAATACCACCAGATCGCACAAAGATCACACCCAGAACTCTCCCAGAACCCACCCAGTGGCCCCTCTTCAGCCTCTTTCCTACCTCTTCGCTTCCCCCTCTGCCCATCCTCTTTTGTGTGTGTTTGCCGGGAAACTCCACAAATCAAAACAACACAAAATATGAATGACGTCAGCGTCACGCGACGCTGAAATCCAATTTTATCCCTACTAAAATCGTCCGTACCGAAATTAAAGATGTTTCACATCAAAAAAAACACAGCGTTCAATATTTTTAGCTCATACCGCAATCGCATCGTGCTGTTGATCCAGGGTTTTTCGAACCAACGTTTATGTTCATATTTATTCATCAAACAAATTCAATCGAACAAAACTCAGCGTTGACTGGCCAGCGCATCGACGTCTCTTTCCATATCTGTCAGCAGCGTTTATGCGTCTTTGAAAGAGTTTATTCATACAAGGTGATTTGGCAAATATGTTTGTACACAGTACAGTACTAAGATATTTGGAGTTTCAAAGTCCAAACTTCGGAAATTTCATTTCCTTCCCCTTACGAAGCGAACGTCATGCGGAATTCAGGGATGAATTCAGTACTGAGCTGGACTGAAGGCAAGCAGCTTTTACCTTTGAAAATATGAGCGCTTTGTTGATGTATTTGTATTCTATCTTTCATACTTTTCACTCTAGTGCGTAGTACCCAAACAAGCTTACTCATAAATTCAAATTTGAAGCTTTACGCACACTTTTAAATGCTACGACCCCAGTTGGTAAAGCGTACACAACAGTCGTTCTGGAACTACTTTCTTTCGTTGTACAAAATGATGATTGACATTAACTTAAGTGAACATTTCTCTCAATTTACAATTTCAAACAAATTGCTGTCAAGCGTAACTGTACCTTATACTATTAATTCAATTCCCACACGTCTTACCACCCTCCAAAAATAACCACGTAATCTAATAATGGGTTTATAATGCCCCCAGGCAACATTTTTCTAGACATTATACAATTAGTTCTGAATGACACTTAAAAACACTTGTGCAAAACAATAAAAATAAACCAGCTACAGGGATTTGCAATGCTAATTAAACAAATCAAAATATATTTTATTTTTATTTATTTAATCAAGATCATCCCATCGTGGAATGCCCCTTGTGAAAGTGTTTTATGGTCGTGCGTTTGCCGTACGCTATCAGAAAATAATTTGCCAAACTGATAAGGACTTGTTATGGAACTTGAACAAAGCCTACGTCTGGGACCAAAGTAGCTAGATAAGAGACGGGAAACGTGTCTAGAAAACGGAATGTTGGTATATAAAAACTAATTCGCCAGACACATCACTAAACGAGTATATCCATACATACACAATTAACACATCTGGCCTAGTTTGTTATGGCTGATCAACCCTTGGACTGTATCTTTGTCTTTTTGCTTATTTTTACTTTTATATTTTGCGCGTGTTGGCTCTCTTTCACACTATTTTCAGTTGTGCTCTCGAAACAAATATACTTCGATTCAATATATATTCAACTTTATTTATTTTTGCAGCAATCGCTTAAGTGCCAAACACAAATGTTTCAAACACTTTCAACATTAGCATATTTATCTGTGAATGAGTTAATGAGAAGCTTCTTTATATTTATTTATGCAAAAATGAGAAACTAGAATTTCTGGTCGCCAGTAACAAGTACCCAATTTATTTTGTAAAGCCAAATATTAATTTAGTTAAAATGTCTGCATGCAAATTGAAATGTTAATAGAAATTTTTGATTAAGGGATGTTTTACGGATATTTTATTTAATAATGAACGCGAGTGTGTGCACATTTAGTTAAGTTCTAAATTTCTATGCAACAGATGTACACGACACGTGCCCAGTTGTTTATTGGGATAGATTATTACAACAATACTTGTCAATCATTTAGCTTTGTGCATTGACTTTGAAATAGGACACTGTGGCGAAAAAGATGCTGAGCACGTTATGGGAGGGAAATGTACATGCGTCATCGAATCAATATCTGTGACAAATATATGTCAAACGGTAGAAACTTTTGGAAAAAGAACGCAAAAACACTTAGGTTACATAAGGGAACCCGATTTCGATTAAATTCACGAAAATTGTCTTGAAACCTGTATGTATGTATTTCCATATATACAAGTAAAATAATATTGTACATTGTACATATATAGATAAATATATCTACACAAAATTTTTGGATCATTTCAGAGTCATAGGCTATATCTCAAGTCTGTGAATCGGTTTAAAAGTGGTTAAGATCGGTTAAAAAGTGATTCAGAGCCATATATCAGATGCCATTCAAGCTATAAACCAGGGATGCAAAACCGTTCTGAATTAAGGATTGGTTCGGTTCAGTGGTTCACAACGTTTTTGAACCATCGCGGTGGTGAAAATTTCAGCTTCCTAGCTAGGCTGGTGTAAAAATGCCAGAGTTTTGGCCAAAAAATGAGATTTCTGGCCCACAATGCACCGGTTCGGTTCATTATATTGTTTTTGTAACTAACTAAACCTCGGTTTCGGTTCGGTTCTGTGGTTCACCCTGAATTTATTAAATATTTTATGAGGCCCGTTTAGCGTTTCAAGTTCGGAATATCTTAATATCGCACATTTGATTACACTAGTTTACAATATAATAATAATTTTGCGATCCCGAACGTTTGGTAGCAATTTCTTATGTAAGTCCTCCCGCTGAGTCCAAAAATCCATTTCACGATTTTTTTAGTGGGGCCGTTTTCGAGAAATCGCGAAAAGCTAGTTTTTATACCCGTTACTCGTAGAGTAAAAAGGGTATACTAAAGTCGTGCAAATGTATGTAACAGGCAGAAGGAATCATTTCCGACCTTATAAAGTATATATATTCTTGATCAGCATCAACAGCCGAGACGATATAGACTTGTCCGTCTGTCCGTCCGTCCGTCTGTATGAACACCTAGATCTCAGAGATGGTAAGAGATAGAGGTTTGACATGTATGGGACAAATGCTTCTTTTATCTGCACGCAGAACAAGTTTGTTTCAAATTTTGGCCACGCCCCCTCCCGCCCCCGCAATTTGTAAAAAACGTTATATCTCCTACAGTCTTAAAAATAGACCTTCCTGTACCTTGTACCTTCTAGAGATAGTTAGTAATTAGGAAAATGAATCGCTTTGTCGAAGAAATGATAAAGATCGGATGAACGGTTCTCAAGTTATGAGCAAAAAAGTGAACCAAGCCCCCCCGCTACCCACCCAAAAAAAATGTTGAATACTTTTCGGATGGTCACACTAAGAAACGCAGGAACACTGTTAAACATGTTTTTTCATGAGTACCGGGTATATCGAAGTCGGTTAGAGCCGACTTTAACTTACGCTCTCGTTTTATTCTGAAAAAAGTATCTTTAGAAAAATGTGCATACATATCTTCAGTATCGGTTCATTTATTATGAAATGGTAACGCTTTCTTGGAAGGTAATTGAACGCCCTATCATTCATTCATACACCACTTCTTCCGGTGCTTGAATTCGGCGTTATAAAGGCTTTTATCGGTCTACAAGTAATCTCTCTTGTATAAGGTCCAACAGCAAAACTTAATTTTACCTACGGGCTCGCGCACACATGCGGTTGAAAGATGAACTGACGGCAGAACTTAAGGCTGATCTTGACAAATAACCACGCTCCGTGCATGCACAAGAAGCATTGGTTTGATCTTTAAAATTCAGTTGTTAGTTCAACTCATTCAACTAAAATATCATGATTGGTCAGCCTTCTTTTCATGTTTCAGACGCATGTGTGTGTGCGCCCTAAATTTGAAAAAAAAAAACTTATACAGGGTGGTACAATTAAAAATTGGAATTTAATTTTGCTATAAAAACAAAACGGCTCGATATTTTTCAAAGGTACATATTGAAAAGTTTGGTTCATGTCATTTATTTATAAAAAACAATTTCGGTCAAATGACCACCACGGCTGACTTGGCAATGTTTCAGTTTCACGAACTTGCTTCACGAATTGATCCAGAAATTGAGTTTCGGAATATTTATCTGCTTTTTTTTTTTTTTAATTTCGCAGTTTGAGTCGAGGACTCTCCGCTTTGGAAATATGTTTTAAATGTTTCCCAACTTTCTTCAAGCGAATAGCGCCCCATTTCCTAAATGTCAAAGTTTTTACTAAATATTAGTCGCTTTCCGAATGACATTTGACGTTTTTAAAGTCATTTTATGAATAGTTCAAATTCCAAACACTAGATGGACCACCCTGTATAAGGGAACAAAAAAAATTCCGAAATTTACAAGTGCCATTGTCCGTAAGTAATCGCTAAAAGCGGTAAAAATTCGACAATGAACTGAACCGAACTGATCCGAGCCCTGTTTTCTTGATGTTTTCTGGTTCAGTCCTTCGTTTTCGAAAGGGCGACGGTTCGGTTTATCAGCTGAAATTGCGGGATGGTTACGGTTTGGTCCGGTTCGGTTCAGAATCGGATTGCATCAATGCTATGAACTTGAAATCTGGCCTGCAGGTTGCTTTTTTAGAGTTGGATATTTTACTGGTTGAGGGCCTGTACAGAACCGTTCTTGAACTGGTTAAAAAGTGTTTCAGAGCCATATCTAAATAGCTATTTTAGCTAAAAACTTAAAACAAAGTGATTGTTTTAGTGACCTTTTTGATTGAAAATCGTAGAACTTTTTTAGGCAGGCTCTAGGTCATTAAGTTATGGATATTGTCCACAACTTTTCTAAAACAAGACACGCACAACACTACAGTTTTATTGCTTTGGGCAATTCAAACAATTGGCGACTGGGTTAGTTAAATGCGGGGGAAATTTCCCCCACTAACATCAGAAGGGCCGATTTCGGGATCCACACAACACTCAAAGCCTAAGTGTTTTTGGCATTTGCTGCTGATGTCGGTTTCCTTTGGGATTCCCAAGCATTCATAGCAATTCTGTCATGAGGCAACTGTTGCCAACACACTAAGGACAAGCCCAGACAGCTGAAGAGTGAATTGGTATTCATGAAATAGTGTTTTATTGTCAACCAGCCTCCTTTTTTGTTTTTTTCGGTGTTTTTTTTAGAAGAATAGTGGACAAAAACCATTATAAAAAAACCAACCAACCAAAAAAAAATATATGATAATTAAAATAAAAATTAAAATTTATTTTTAATTAATTTTTTTATTTTTTTATTTATTTTTTTATGTTATTGAAATATGTTTTTTTTGTTAATTACATATGGGCATTTCCAAAAAAAAGGTCCACCTGGGCCAAAAAAATTAAAGTGGTTAAAAACACTATATTTGATCGAATTTTCATAGGGAAACAATCAAATTAAACTAATGTACGCTAATCTTACATTTACTAATAACCCAATTGGATATATTCGGTTTCACAGCCGTGCTAGCGCGATTTTTCTCATTTTGACATTAAATTTGCTTAATTTTTTGGAAAAAAGTGACTATAGATTACATGTACTTTCGCTATCTAAAATCTTTCTGATGGTACAAAGGGCTATACAAGAATGCATAAGAAACCATGAGAAACTATGCCAATGCAATTAACTGCAAGTTTTTGCTTCGCATTATAGCAAAAACCACATAAATATGATGATGGAAGAAATGTCACGTTCGACATGTCACGTATCGACAGAGATAAATATTTTTTTACAAAAAATGTACTCAAAATTTTTAAATCAAATAATATACATTTCAAAGAACTATTCATTCATAAGATTTTAAGATTATTTGGGCTTAGTTATTGTGCTAGGTTTCGCTAAGCTTTGTCTTTATATAGCTACTCGCGAAAACCACTTCTGTTTTTGTCACGTTCGAATAGCTTCCAATTTTGTCAATATTTTGGAAACCGAATTTCACTTGATATACACTTTAACACTAATTAAAGTGCTTGCTAAGAGCTGTATTATACAGTAAAAATCGAATTAAAAATTCGATTTAATTTGACTTTTTTCGTTTTCAATTTGTACGACGGTCACGGTTCGACAGATGGATTATATTTAATTTTTTTTTTTTTTTTTTTTTTTTTTTAGTGGAATTGAGACCCATATATTGGGAAACTAGAGGCATCAGGTAGCAACTCCTCATACCCAGTTTTTTTCTTCAGCACGTCAAGTTTGCGTTTAATGGGCAACATTTATACTAGCAACCACCACAAAAAAAATTTTTTTTGCTGGTTAAAAATATATGAGATCTAAAAATTTTGGAAAAATTCACCAAAGATGAAGGAGTCACCACAATTGTTATTCCAAATTTCCGCCTCCAATGGACAAGCGGTTAGTACCCCGCCCATAGAGGTCTAACTTAGAAAATGGAATAAATTGAAAACCATTCGATGGAATTTTGTAAGATTTTAAACATATTGAGATGCTGACCAATAAAATGAGTCCTCAAGAGATGGTAACATGCATCGAAAAACCGCGATAGTAGGTACCTGACACACTCGAACTTGACGTGCTGAAGAAAAACTTGGGCATAGGTGTTGCTACCTGATGCCTCTAGTTTCACAATTTATTGGTCCCCCTCCAAAATTTTGAGTGTTCCACAGTGTTATACGGTCGAGAAATTCCAAAAATTTTCATTGGACCTAAGATTTCTATGTAAACCAAAAACCGCGAAATTTTCCAAATTTTCATTTGAGTCTTTACGAAAGACTGAACAGTCCAAAATATAGCGAAATGATAAACTGGAGGGAAAAAGGCTATATCTACTAAAGTATTTCGAATTTTAAAAATCTTTTTTTTTCAAATATCCAAGCAACGAGATGTCTCAAAAATTATTTAAGTTATGAGCTTGAAATTTGGTGTAAAGGTTACCTTAAAAAGTTAGACATTTTTTACCGGTTGGAAACAATTTGAATCGATACAAAAGAGGTTGAAGTTCGGTATTTTGGTTCAGTTAAATTAAACTTTAAAAAATGCAAATTTTCAGTTCGAAAATGGTTCATCTCCTTAGTACTTGAGTTCTGAATTTGACTATATTATGTTTAAACCAAAGTGGACCATTTTATTTGTATTTTTGGGTGGTGCCTTCGTATTTGTTGTTTTAATTATTTTCCCACATATATTACGAAATAAACTAATACACCAGAAGCATTTATTGGTCCAACAAAGCTGTTATCCGGGGCTTATATATGAAATCACCCAATTGAATGCGAAATTTCATCAAAATAAGCTAAAATTACTTCCACACTGTTTTGATGCATCCCCCCGCCTAGGAGGAAAGCGAGAGACAACTGAAGAGTACAGTTGGCAGGTGTAAGTGAGAGAGAAAGAGAGTGTGCGCGCAAGTGAATAAAAACAAAACGCATTGATAACGCTAAACTGAGAGTTGTGAGGCAAAAACAATGTAAACACATATGTTTGTGTGTTGACACTGAAGCTGTTGGCCATGTAAGTATTGACAGAGACCTGTCTGTCAACCCAGTGAGAGTTAATTTATAAGCTTTTGGCACACTGACACATATTCACTCACAGCTTCCCATCATAATTCGTTATGTATTTATTTGTATTTATATATGTATGCTTTACCTCAACATTTGTGGATAAGCTGCTTATCAATTTCCGTTAAACTTTTGCACCACACTTTGTCTTGGCTTTTCCGTTTTATCAATAGTATAAAATTTTTTGCTGTTCTACGCAATTTGCAAGAACAATATCAACACGTTAACTGAGACTTTGTGCACTCGCGCTCATCCCATCCGTCTTCTCTGACGACTTTAATGTAACTGCGTGTTTTTCGCTGTGTTTTTCGCGCTCAAATATTGCCACGCATTGAACCTCTCCCAACAACTCTTCCAAGTGTGCTTGTATATACATGTACATGTAATTGTTTTCTTCAGAGCGTAGTAAATATTTCATTATTGCCGGCTCTTTCATTTCACTACAATAATTATGCTTTTTGCTTTTGTTTATTAGGATGGTTTTCAAGGTAGCAGCAGAGGTTGTTGTTGGGGTTATGATAAGAAAGCTTTAAGAATTTGATGCTGGCTAGCCACCACCCACCCCCCTCGTTTTGGGTTTTATTCTGTCTGCGCATCTTGCTCGCTCACCCAGAAACTTACTCATCAACATTTCTCTCCGACCTTCTATGCTCTCTTTCTCTATTGTTGGCTGACGTAATTTTTACGCTCAGTTGCCGCATGTTGCACATTTTTATGAATGGAAAGCTGAAAGCAATGAGCCACATAGCAACAAACAACGACAACAATAGCAACAACAACAAAAACAACAGGTGAAAACAGCTGCAAATTTAAGAAAGCAAACAAGTAGCAACAACAACTACAGCATAACCACTTGTAATTGCTTTAATTGGAAAATGGTGTGTATGCATTTCGGAAATGGCCCATGTTGATTTGGCCCAACCTTTAAGTAGGTACTCAAGTACGTACAGATAAATAAAACTGATAAGCAATCTGTTCAACTGATGTTGGCACACCCCTTAATAATTTAGGAGTTTTGTTACAATTTAATTGCAAATGCAAACAAGTATTTAGAAATTAATTTTTTAGTTGGAGAACCGAAATTTGTATCAAAAGGAAGCATTTTAGGCCTAGGATGTTTAGATTTAGGATGTTTGTTCTTTACGAACAGGTTCGGACCCCGCTTATATCTTACTCCAAATTCATCGCGCTGATGACTCTTTGCACAGAGTCCTCTCTTGACATAGAAATGACGCTCAAAATTTTGTCGAAGCCCATCTAAAGGGTGATTTTTTAAGAGCTATAGGAAAGTTTTTAAAAAAAAAACACATAAAATTCAGAAAAATGCATGAAATCTTTTCTTGAATCGATAGTACGGTCCATATAATTTAATGTTTTACGATTATTATCCGCTTAGTCCAATTTTGGCATACTCTTCAAACATTTCGGCCGGTATCTCACGAATAAATGCTTCAATGTTGTCAATAGTCAAAAAAATTTAATAAAGAGTCTTCTCATTGAATTTGATACCTGATTCTGAAGTATTTTTGAAATGCTGAGTTCAAAAATTGACTAAAAATTTGTCTATCCTGTCGTTCTCCAGATGTAGGGGAATATTCTATTTGCCATTTTTTTAAGAGAAGTTCCCACATGATTTGCCGTAACATCTGAACCAAACCCACCTTTAACTTTTTATCTTTCAAATGAAATATTAATAGCCTAGATCCTCTGACACATTTATGTAATTGTTGGTGATTTCACAGGAAATGTACATTCTCAAAAAAAAGCATAGTACGCTAAGAAAACTACTCCTAATGTTCAGGGGCGAATAAAAAATATTTTAAAAATTAAAAGAAAATTGTGGGAAAAATGTATACAGGAGGTCAATATATGTACTATGAACTCTTTTTTACTCGATGGAGTTCCTTGCATTTCAATTAAAACTGCATGCCTTTATATGTACGTGGAGTTCCACAAATATGCCTACAACTATATTAGCTGACAAAAGTTGAGCGGTTTTAAGCTGACTGCTTAAATTAAGGCAGATCTAGTAGATTAAAAGCGTGCAGTTTTAATTCTCTATCATCTAGTAGCTGACCAAATTTTTTTAACTTTACATACAAAGTCCCAGTTTAGTTCCAAATCAAATCGTTTTACGAAAATCTAGACTTTAATTAAGAAAAATTTTTTTTTTTAACTTGGTGCTTGATTCGGAGGTTATAAATTTGAAGCTTTCTACTCGCAGTTCAATTCGATGGACCAAAAACTCCAACTGACCCCATTTAAAGAGGATCAGGACAGGTTTACAATCTTCTTTTATACTGAAATATGTCAGTAAATCAGGTACAATTGTACATTTTATATGCTTTTGAATGTTTTATAAAAAAAAAACATCATTCATAAGAAAACAAAAACAATAGATATCTTTAAAGATGATCCTTTCAGCACGGACTTATAAAAACTTGATCTTTTACATGATTAGAAAAATTTCAGTTCTAATCTCAATTCCACTTCGGTTTTCGCATAACCGTTTGAATTGCCAGCTAATTTTACAAATTTAAATGAAAGGTGTAGGGAAGTCTGTGGTTACTAGATCAAGGATTCCCTGTATGGAACAGGAACAAGCCAGTTTGATTTAAGTTCTTGTGATAGCAGAGACTGTGAAATTTTCAAATTTAGTTTGTAGAGTGAAAAAATTAAACATATATTATTGTTGTTGATACCGACTTTAAATAAAGTTTGCTTCAGATTTGGCAAACTCCTTCTCCTTCTAATGAAAAACGTCAGGGCCAAAATTTTTAAGTTTGAACATTGTGACTTAATATATAATATATTTAGTTTGGCCCAATATCTATCTATTCTGTATACCCTAATAGATCCGGCAAAAACAAATTTTTAACAAATAAATTTCAAATAAATTTTTAAAATAAAAGTAATTCAGGGTTTTTGCTGTCAGGGCACTCGGCCACACTAAACACTTCTGCCTTCTAAATTTAGGTATCTGAAAGCTTTCCTTATTTCAACACTGTCATATGGGATAGATATATTTACGAACAGTGATATGACTAGTTAGAATAAAATAAAAGTAGCAACCATTTAATAACATATCTAGGTACGTATATAATCTCGGTCTAACTGACCATGTTACAATACACACGAAGCATCTACTTAATCCAGAGGTTAAGTTTAAATAGACAATTGAATTCACGGTAAAATATTTAAACTTTGCAAAAATAATATTTAATAACGTACTTCATATTTATTTGATTTGCTAAATTTTGCATAGTCAAAAACTTGATGTCCTGAAGTTGCAAACAGGAAAGCTCTAAACATTTTTATTACAATGCTATGTAGCTTTGGAACAACCTACCTTGTTCTATTAAAACAATTTCAACACATTTGATTAACAGTTTTAATGCTGCTCTTTAAAAATAGTAATAATAATATATAATGAGACTTTTCCAACTAAAAATCTTTCTATGTTTTAATTATAAATTTTTTTTATAGAACTGATTGAATGTTATTGTACATTTGCATGACAATTAATGTAAGGTCTATGTTAGATCAAGTAGTCTTTTAATATTTCCTATACACATTTTGCGAATCAATCTAGTAATCCTGCCATAAAATTAAATTCATTTTTTCGGGATTAACCGCCTGTAACTTTGTCCATCGACAAGATTTATATGCAAAAAAAATTTGTGAAATTAGAAGAAGCATTGGGCTACATGCTAAAGTGGTTTTAATTAAAATTCAACCGCCCCAAATGCCTGGTACACGGCGATTAAGTTTGAAAAATTTGCTATAATTTGATGAAAATTTCTCTTCAAAGGCCAATTTAGGCGCTTTTGGGTTTGCTGATGATGCTCCATTGATTTTTTTAGGCGACCTTAGTATGTATACTGTCGCATAGAGCTCATAAATACAGATATTGTTGCTCGGTGTAACCTCCATAATTTTTTAAAAGCCAAAAAACAGCAAAATGGTTTTTCCGCGATATCTTGAAAACAAGAGCTGATGGAGAAAAACCGAGACCAGTTTTGGAATCAGTGCACAAAACTGGATCAGAATTTAATACAAATAGGGCTGGACCTCACAAAAGTGGTCATTTTGTTGGCCTGTGTAATCTAAAGGCGTTAAATCGCACGATCTAGGCGGCCAATTGACCGGTCCCGAACGTGAAATAAAATGTTCACCGAACTCGCCTCTCAATAAGTCCATTGTTGCGCGTGCTGTGTGGCATGTGGCACCGTCTTGTTGAAACCACATGTCATGCAAGTCAAACTCTTGCATTTTGGGCAAAAAAAAGTTGGATATCATCTCACGGCAGCGCTCACCATTCACAGTTACGTTACGATTCGCATCATCTTTGAAGAAGTACGGTCCAATGATGCCACCAGCCCATAAACCGCACCAAACTGTGACTTTTTCTGGATGCATTGGTAGCTCTGGCTGATATTCACTCCCCCATTGAGCCAAAAATGAGCTTCGTCGACGAACACAATTTTTCGGTAAAAAAGTGAATCTTCGGCCAACTTTCCAAGAGCCCATTCACTAAAAATTCTACGTTGCGGTAGGTCGTTCGGCTTCAATTCTTGCACCAGCTGTATTTTGAAAGGCTTTACACCTAAATCCTTCCGCAAAATTTTCCACGTTGTTGAGTAACAGAGGCCCAATTGCTGCGAATCGATAATTGATGGTCATCATTAACGCTGGCCGATACAGCTGCGATATTTTCTTCAGTTCGCACTCTACGTAAGCGTGTTGGTAGTTTAATGTCCAACAATGTACATTTGGTGCGAAATTTAGTCACAATAGCCCGAATAGCCGCTTCTGTGGGTCGATTAAACTGACCATAGAATAGAAGAAGCGTTTTTATGCAAACGCGAGCCGAAGTTATGGTTGTGTGAATCGATGAACACTACTGCATTGCAAGTAAAACGTCTGTTGTCTCGATAGAGCTCTCTTATTCACCAACATAAACGCACTTGTTTGTCCTCTCCATTTGGCCGCCTTTGATCTAGTTTCATAGCTGAGGAAATCCGCTCTTGAAAATTGTCGGAGCGCATTGTCAGAGTGGGTACTGAGCAATCAACAATTTGCTACGACAATAAACATGGACCTGCCAAATCGTTTTTTTTTTAAACAGCTGATAAATTGTCGAAGGGAGTCTTGAAATTGTGAAACTTATCAGAGGTAACTTAGAGAATTGAGCACACAATGAAAAAAAACAAGTAAGAGTGTTGCGGTCGAGTGCCCCGACAGCAAAATACCCTGTTCCAAGTAATGTGGTTCCTATAGCTTTGAAATCCTTTTATTTTTAAATTTATTTGAATAATTGGGGAGGCGCACTTGCATATCTTCGGTGTTTTTGCTCGGATCTTGTAGTGGTATACAGAATAGAATATATATTCAATCATTAGGTTCAAACTTAAAAATTTTAGCTCTGACAGTTTTTCGCTGTTAGAAGGAGAAGGAGGAGGAATTTGCCAAATCTGAAGCAAACTTTATTTGGGTACGATATACACCTACATACAGCAGAAAATTTGTGGCTCTACCTCTTATAGTCTGTGAGATCCACGTTTATCAGAGAGAAAGACAGTTTTTCGCTGATAAAAGATGGAGGAGGAGGATTCCAAATCTAAATACAAACTCGATGTGGGTACAGTAACACTTACTTTTTTTTTTTTATCTGTTACAGTCTCTGAGATCGACGCGTTCATACAGACAGACAGACGGACAGACGGACATGTCTAAATCGACTCGGCTGTTGATGCTGATCAAGAATATATATACTTTATGGGGTCGGAGGTGCTTCCTTCTGGCTGTTACATACATTTGCACAACTTCATGATCCCTAAGAACACTATAAAACAAGTGTACAATTATTTGGAGAGCTGCGCTCTGAAAAAACAAGTAGTGCTGATCAAAGCGGGCGAGTCGTAACCATTTTTATGGAATCTGGCCTATAAAAAGCATTTCGATACCGGCAGCTGCATTACCTGTGGCGAAGAATCTTTTTCGGTAGCTCTCCCGTTGATATGATGACACAATGTATGCACACCACCCAAGTCCAAACCTCCATAGCCCTAAGCCTTCGCAGTCTCCTCAGCCCACTATGCTACCCTTAAGTCCGTATTCAACAAAATCTGCCAGGCGATTATGATCCTCCACACAGAAAAAAACGAGAGCGTAAGTTAAAGTCGGCTCTAACCGACTTCGATATACCCGTTACTCATGAAAAAACAAGTTTAACAGTGTTCCTGCGTTCCTTAGTGTGACCATCCGAAAAGTATGCAACATTTTTTATGGTGGGAGGGGTGGTAGGGGGGGGGCTCGGTTCACTTTTTTGCTCATAACTTGAGAACCGTTCATCCGATCTTTATCATTTCTTCGGCCAATCGATTCACATCGATAATTACTAACTGTTTCTAGAAAATCTACAAAACTGTGAAAGATATGACATTTTTTCTAAATTGCGGGGGCGGGAGGGGTCATCTCAAGCAAAAACAACTACAAGAAATAGAAAGCGGAACCCGATTTTTGGCACAAAAAAATTTTTGTTGCTTTTTAATTTGCCAGAGACATAGGAGAGAGAGAAGATAGTAACATATGATGTTGTTGTTTCTGGTCTGAACGCGTCAACAACAAAACCTTAGCCCGGAAAGAAAGAGAGATTCGAGCACGCATTTGAATTTGTTGTTGCTTTATGTAGGCTTATGGGGCGCGTAGACCGTATACGCACAAGCTATTACTTTGCGTCAAACAACAACGAATGCGTGGCTTGCGGAAAGGGCTTGGGCACTCTGTCCTAGAGCCATTGGCATATTTATTTTCTTCAAAGTTCAGATTCAATGCGCGTTATTATTAGACGTTGGATATTTTTATAAAAATGTAGTCCATGGTGAGGGAGGTCGTGGGTTCGATCCCGCCTCTGAACATCTAATAATAAAAGTTTTTTTCTAGCTTTTACACATACGGTCACCTTCACCATCTATTGGCGCCAGCTGTGAAGTAACTAGCCATGAAAAAGCAAATTCTCAAACTTTGCCGTTCGGATTCGGCGTTAAACTGTAGGTCCCTTTCTCTTGTGCGAAAAATTTAAGGCACACACGCCAAGAGATTGTGAGAAGCTTGGCTTGGCCCCGTTGGAGGAGCTGACAGCCAATTTTACATTTTACATTAGTCCATGGTGAGTTATTCGCGGTTTTTGTATTGGTGTATTTGTTGTCAAAAAATTAAAATCCAATTACGGACTTAACGCCCATTGGCTTTAGGTCCGGACATAAGGCCCAAAAGTGTGATTGAAATTTGTCATGCTTTGTCATGTATCGAGTCATCGATACACCGATGGCGGACGATGAATACTTGGGCTCACTGTCACCTACGAGTGATCGATACTCTCTCTACTCTTTCCACTTGTGCTCAGAACATTTTTGCTAATAAAGAGCTGTCTAAATTATTAAGAGAAAACTTGGCGGTCCACCTTCTTTTGGATGAATTTCTACCTACCAAGTGGAAGAATAGTTTCGCTCGCCTGACGACTCCAAAGGCGAACAACTACACAAGTTGTCCCAAACTTTGCTACAATACTCTAATATTTCGTAATGTTAAATTGACTATTTTGAAATGCAAATGGCAACCCTCGTTACAATTGCAATTGCATTTTTAAATATGCTTATCAATTACTTTAACCTTCTACCCCAAGCTTACCAAGAAAACGCTGTTCATAGTAAGTACACTCAATCGCACTTGATGAATACAAAGCTTTCATTCGAGTCAATGGGTCACTTTTGAATTAGTTCTGATTCAGTCGTGAAAGTGTCAAAATCAAGAATGAAAATAAAGTCTTTTCTGTTCATCTGTACGCTGCTAGTGGTGTTTCATAAGGGATCATTATCCGATGTGGGTAAGTTTTATTGGGAAATTTGAAATAAATTAATGTGTATTATTTTTCAGGCTGTTTCTCATCCTTACGAAGCCTCTTTCAAAAATTTCCAGGAGTTGAACGAAACTAATTATTGGTTGGTTAGAGAAAATAATTTCCTTTTAAAAAAGTTAAATGAAACCCGGGAGAGCCTTTTTCAGTGCAGAAAACAGAGTGTTGAGAATTCGGCTACCAAACCCTCCAGCTGTGTTCCCTATGACTTTGAGGAGTCTCCTAGTGTACATGAAATCCTCGTGCCCGGCTTGAGTCCTTTACAAGTTGTGTGCGATGGCGGTTGGACTGTGGTGGAAAAGCGGTTTGATGGTAGCGTGGACTTCAATAGAAGCTGGTCCGAGTATCGTAATGGTTTTGGCGATTTAAATGGAGAATTTTTCTTGGGACTAGAAAACTTATATCACATGACCAACTCCGGAAAGCATCAATTTAGAATAGATCTAACATATTCCAGTGGCTCACATGATGGGGCCACTTATTCTGATTTTAAAATCGGTAGTGAGAATGAGGGTTACGTGATTAAGTCTATGGGGTTTTTTTTTGGTGCCGATAATGGCATGGATAAAAACTTAAATCAGAAATTTTCCACCTATGATCGTGACAACGACGAGTGGGACGAAGGGAACTGTGCCAAGCGTAACAATGGCGGCTGGTGGTATGGCGGAAAATCCTACAGTGATATCCCAGTATCCGGATGTGGTTCGGTGTAAGTGTTCTTAATAATCTATATGCGTATACGAGTATGTGATATGTTAAATGTTTCAGAAATCCCAACGGCAAATGGCAGAATCAAGTGATTGATAATGATACCATGTACTGGGACCATTATTTGGCTTTTAAACGCAAATTGTCACTTAAGGAGTTGACACTGCTAATTCGTCCAAAGAAATATCAGAACCGTGATTTTGAATTGCATTGAAATTATTATGATAATGATATAATTTAATATATTATATACGATATGGTATAAATCTATATATATATTTTTAAGATCTTTGATATGTTGGATTTGTTTCAGCCCCAAACCAGTCTAAAGAAATCGCAAAAATTTGCTTAGATTATGGTCAAAATTAAACACAGGAGGTGTATAACAAGTATCAATAGTTGGAAAATTTTATAATGAGTTTAGATTGTAATGTCCATTCCGAGAGGCCAGGCAGCTTCCAAAACCCACATCTGTTTGGAAGGCTTTCACTACCTTCCTTGAGGGAAAGAGCCATTGTGCGATTCTGTGGCCAGAGGCCACCGATCGTCCCAGGGGAGACGATCCGGGGATTTTATACCGGCACGTGTATTCGGCACGTGGTGGCCGAAATCCACCGCATATTCCCACCGGGATGTATCCAAGCCTCCCAGTCACAAGGCCATTCACTATTCGTTGGTGTTTATTAATTTATTCATTCATATATATGTATTAGTGTTAATTTATTTATTTATTTAGTCAGTAAACGCACATATTCTCGGGTGGGTTTAATTACTCCTCTGTGATGGTTGCATCGCGAGCTCAGATAAAGTGAGAGGAAAACATAAACAAAACAAAGGTTAAGTCGAAGGCCATAGTTGAGGCAAGGAACCATTTTTGAATATTTACTATAATGTTTGATTTTACTAATTGTAAATTAAACTTAAGCGAGCTGAACATGAAGGTTTAAAGTTTTCCTAGAGTGGGTCCAATGACGGCCATGAACTATCCAGGCGTAGACGTCCAGGATGGGTGGTCAATCCCAACGAAGATAACGAGATGGCCACAGGAAGGGTGATCGCGTCAAGGTACAACAGCAAAACCTCCGTTTATGTGTTTCCAGTTTTTGCTCAAATTGTGCGGTCTGCGGGCATAGGGAAAAATCCAGCCCTGAGGATGACTAAAGCTAGCCGGCTTGCCCTTGGTGAACAAGATACGTAACAAGTGGACATGACATTTGCTTAGAAAACGGCGAGGTCGTGGGATCCACCGAACCGATTTTGATGATGTTGGGCTTTATGAACGCAGAATTAACGTGGCTATCGTCCCTACCTCAAGCTTTGAGAAAAAAAGTTTTTACTATTTTTTTTTGTATACTGGACTGCAAAAAAAATGGTAAAAATCCATTTTTGGTTTTTAAAAGGCCGACATTTTTTCAAATTCAAATTTTTTTTTTCAAAATTCTGCTTTGGATGATAAAGGCATTCATACTAACCAACTTCCCATCTTCTGTTTTGCTTTCTGATAATTGTAACTCTCGGAAACGTGGGTACCATCGACACATCTTTTTCGAAGAGCCTACTTTGGATCCCGAGAACTTTTTGAACAGCCCTCGAATTCAAAAATTTTTCATTTTTTATTTTTTATAATGATGACAACAATTGTACGTACGAAAATGGTTTAGCAAAAATACATCTTGAATTGTACATTTTACAAAAACAGAATTGCAAAAACTCTTCACTCTTCTTTTCCCAATAAAATTTAGCCCTCTAGACCAGAAGAGGGCCTTTAAAAATCAAGAAGAAAAAATCGAAACTGAAGCCGATTTCAGTGTGGACAATTTTAGATTTCTCTGGGTGTCAGATGGCTCGATAAGGGCTTGTAATTGAAATGATAAAAATTGCTGCTTTAAATTCAGGGTTGGAACTAGAAGGGTGATTTTTTAAGAGCTATAGGAAAGTTGAAAAAAAAAAAAGAAATGTTCATTTGAATCGATAGTACGGTCCATATAATTTAATGTTTGAAGATTATTTTATGCAAATGTTGACCGTGACTGCGCCTCAAATGGTCCATCCGCTTAGTCCAATTTTGGCATACTCTTTCCAACACTTCGGCCGGTATCTCACGAATAAATGCTTCAATGTTGTCTTCCAAAGCGTCAATTGAAGCGGGCTTGTCTGTATAGACATGAGCTTTAACATAGCCCCACAAAAAATAGTCTAAAGGCGTTAAATCGCACGATCTAGGCGGCCAATTGACCGGTCCCGAACGTGAAATAAAATGTTCACCGAACTCGCCTCTCAATAAGTCCATTGTTGCGCGTGCTGTGTGGCATGTGGCACCGTCTTGTTGAAACCACATGTCATGCAAGTCAAGCTCTGGCATTTTGGGCAAAAAAAAGTTGGATATCATCTCACGGTAGCGCTCACCATTCACAGTTACGTTACGATTCGCATCATCTTTGAAGAATACGATCGACAATTCCGCCCCTGTGCTTTTTCGGATGCAACTGGCGATATTGAGCTTGCGCACCCGCTGAACACAATTTTCGGTAAAAAAGTGTATCTTCGGCCAACTTTCCAAGAGCCCATTCACCAAAAATTCTACGTTGCGGTAGGTCGTTCGGCTTCAATTCTTGCACCAGCTGTATTTTGAAAGGCTTCACACCTAAATCCTTCCGCAAAATTTTCCACGTTGTTGAGTAACAGAGGCCCAATTCGAACGGCGACGAATCGATAATTGATGGTCATCATTAACACTGGCCGAAACAGCTGCGATATTTTCTTCAGTTCGCACTCTACGTAAGCGTGTTGGTGGTTTAATGTCCAGCAATGTAAATTTGGTGCGAAATTTAGTCACAATAGCCCGAATAGCCGCTTCAGTGGGTCGATTAAACTGACCATAAAATGGAAGAAGCGCGCGATGAACTTTCTTAACAGAGCACGCAATTTGATAATAAAATTCAATAATTTGCAAGCGTTGTTCGTTTGCAAGACGATTCATGGTTAAATTATAGACCAAACTAAAGATGTTTGACAAGGAAACAAAAGACGAAACGTGCGTGAGCTGTTTAAACCAGTGTTGACAAAAAGATAATAGCTTAAAAATCGCCCTTTATAACAAAAATTTATTAATTACATTCGGTTGACAAACTTTAAAACTGCATACTTAAACAAGTAAGAGCGTTGCAGTCGAGTGGCCCGACTTACACAACGCGCGCCCACACTGACTCACACGCCTTAACTGCCTGCAATAAGCACAGTGCTTCCCACCATCTTACAAGCAAAATTGTTTCGTGAATAACTTTGGTGTTTTTGCTCGGATCTTATTGTGCTTTTCAGAATTTCAGAATAGATAGATTTAAAGTCCAACATATGGGGCATTCCATACAAAAAAAGTTATTTTCTGGCATGATGTGTCCGAATTGGACGATAATTGGTCCAAAGGAAGCTTATTATGTGAGAAGCTTAACCCCAAAATTTGAGCTTTTTAAAAGCTATTTTGCGGAAGTTCTACGCTTAAAAGTGTAATATTGTGAATTTTGTAAATTTTAAATAACTCGACAACGATTTAAGATTGAGCTTTGCAATTTTTTTCAAATGTTCAGGATTACAAAAGCCCTTTTAAAAAAATTTTTGAAACACTTCATTTTTTTTACCTTTCTTGAAAAAAGGATTTTTTAAAAAAACTTAGTCTAGCAAAAAACACCCATCCTTCAAAAACTCTCAAAAAGAATTATCTTTTCCCAAGCAGTTTGCGTGCCTGAACATATCGGTAGCTTGAAAATTGAGCACGTTATAGCCATTTTTGTCATGTTATCTCAAAATATCAGTATGAATATACTTTTAAAGGGGGGTTCATAATTTTTTTCTTGTGA
Source organism: Lordiphosa stackelbergi (assembly GCA_018904235.1). NCBI lineage: Eukaryota > Metazoa > Arthropoda > Insecta > Diptera > Drosophilidae > Lordiphosa > Lordiphosa stackelbergi. The sequence goes on from JAEIFU010002095.1 coordinate 31,281, forward strand.
TTTGGAAGGGGGGGGGGCTAAACGCCAGTTTGCCAGGCATATCCGAGTAACAAGAAATAAAATACTTACATATTTATATGGGTTTTACAGCTGAAAACCTTTATCAATGGGCAAATGATCATTTAAAAACCATAAATGTTTTTTTGCACCACAAAATATTACCAACAGTGTACAAAATATTTGAAAACCAGGTTCGAAAATTGTAAAACTATTAAAGGGACGCTTGGGATTTATCACGCCCGGTCGTATTACAAACCGTGCCAGTACAGGTCGCTGCTTGAATTCTCTACCGATTGAATAATTTGAAATCAGTGTCCAGGGAATACCAAGACGAAGGCATTGGAGGACTTTTTCTGTAAGCTTTAAAGCCAGAGTGTTCTTTTCTGGGTCCTAAAATATATTCAATAGCACAAAAAAGATGTTTGGGCAAATTAAGAACCAAAAATAAAATTTATTAGAAATTTTTGACAAATTTTCCGTACTGATATTTTGAGATAACATGATCAAAATATTTTGAGATAACATGCCATATAAGCTGCCATATAACAAACGTATTGGCGCCTGTGTTGGCTGCGGAGAAAGAATTTCCCCACTAACAACAGAAGGGCCGATTAAAACGGGATGCCCAACACATCAAAGCCTTAGTGTTTTTCGGCGTTTGCTGCTGATGTCGGATTTTGCTCAAGCCTGTCTTTGGGATTCCCAAGCGGTCATAGCAATTCTTCATGAAGCAACTTCTGCCAACACACTGAGGACAGGCGCAGACAGCTGAAGATTGAATTGGTATTCATGAAATAGCGTTATACTGTCAACCAGCCTCCTTTGTTGTGTTGTGCGTGTCTTGTTTTAGAAAAGTTGTGGACAATATCCATAACTTAATGACCTAGAGCCTGCCTAAAAAAGTTCTACGATTTTCAATCAAAAAGGTCACTAAAACAATCACTTTGTAAATTTGTAATATTAAAATTTTTTGTACATTTTTGAATTTAGCGCCCGTTAGCCACTGAGCCCATATTTATCGACACCAACATGAAAGCGCCACCTAGTTTTCAACTATTGCAAGCAGTACACAAGCAGTATACAAACCAGTAAAAGGAATGAAAATTTAATAGACAAGCAGTGTGAGTAATTATAGAACAAGAAAATAGCTATTAGCGACTGTTAATTTAATCATTTTTAGATTTTTACATTTTAAATTGTGTTGCATTTAATTGGCTTCAAATTAGTCTGCTTGCTACTCGGTTGTGCCATCTAGCTCTCATTTTGCACACAAGCAGTGTCCTAGTAACGAAAATGAACTGCTTGCCAACTGGCAAGCAGGAGACACACTATTATAATATGTTCCACAACGAAACATTTCAAACAAGCAGTTGGGAAGCAAGGCGGACTATTTAAATTTGAGTTCCACAAATATGTTTGAAAAATTTTGTATGAAAATAATTACTTTTACTACTCAAAAGTTAGATTTTTCAAAATATTAAACTAGGCACTTTGGCAGCCGATCCTTAGTCTCCATGTGGACCTACAATGATGAGCTTATTTTAAAGCTAGTGAAATTCTCTATCACCTTCCCATTGAAAAAGCGAGTTATCAGTTATAAACTCCACAGCTGACTAAGCGGACGCGTGCCTTTTTTTCCCTGAAGACGAATCCCGAAGGGGTTTGAAATATATTGGAAAATCAAAAAACTCGTGTTTGTTTGTTTTTAAATAAGCGTAAAAAACATTGACCTCGAGCCAGCTAAAAAATCCCAAATAAAAAACATCTATAACAAAACAACTAGTGTAATTAGTCTAGGCAATTGAGGTATATTAAGGGACTTTTTGAACTCGAATTAACACTTTGATTTTGACGGGTTTAATCACAAACCATTCTATTTTTCCCAGTTGGATATTTTTAATAAGTTTTCATTGTATACACTGACATAGGCAACAATTTCACGCATCCAACTGGCATAGTAACTCAAATTATCAGGTGGGTCGTTTATATGCATGGAAATCAAAAGGACACCCCAAGTACATAGTTGGAAGCAATTGTGAAATGCGAGTACTCGTAACGGCAGCTTGCTGTCTATTAGGCTCATGTCAGAGTGCGCGCGGGAAGCGATGCGATAATATTGGGCGAGAATGATCGATAAACCACTGCAACCTTTTTTAAATGCAAACGCTCAAAAGGTGTCAGAGTGAGGGCGAAGCGATATGCGAGTGCATCCGATAAAGCGACAGCTTAAACTCGCTCAAATTTTCATCTCGATTTTGGTTGAGTGGGTGGTCACTGGACACTTTTTTGTTAACAAAATAAATTGGAGCTCTTGTAGCAAAATATATTTCGTCTGATTAAATAAATCCCTAAAAGATCAATTGAGTCTATGAGTGTTGTCCCTTGAGGGTCGATCAGCGAAACTTTATTCGAAATTCGGAAAATACTTAAACTTAGGGAATCGATTAAAATTCCTAAATTCACAAGTCAAATTCGAACCGTTTTGATTATTGGTTTTCGGTTCAACTCAGAATTTTCAAAAGAACTTCGATCCGGTTTATTAGATGGAAATAGCGGTTCGGTTACGGTTTGGTTCGATTTGGTACAGACAGGTTCGCATCCCTAAATTGGAGCAAAGAGAGCTGGTGGAATAGAGAGCTTAGTTGAGTACATAGTTTGTCGTAGTCTATGTGGTCAAATGGTGTACTAAAATTAAATAAGGTCAGGATTGTTAAACGGCGTGCATCAGTTTGCTAACGTATCTACAATTATATTTACGATGACACTTGTAAAACTATGGTTCGTTTTGAAGATCGATTGCTTCTGACTCATATACTCAGAGAAAATATAGAGAATTTCACCCTGAATCAAGAGTATTCATTCTCAAAAGTACAATAATTCTGCAATAATTCTGCAATAATTCTTGATCAAAGAGTGAAATTCTTAATCCAAGAGTGAATTTTTTATCCCGATATTCTTGATTAAAGAGTTTCAGTACTTGATCCAAGTACAAATAATTCTCAAAATAAAAGACTTAAAAATCATTGAAGGGGTTGGGGTGTTGTGTGTGAGAGAGGCGCGTGAGTGATTTAAGCATTGTTATTTTGTTACACAGTCCTTTAATAGATTACTTTTGCACAAACTTAATGTTTAACACTAACTGAAACGGCTCCCATATTACAACGACAAACTCCCCAACCCCACCCGGTCCCCCCTCTGAAAGAGCCCCATCCAACGTTATTCTCTCTAAGTTTGCATTCCCTCACTCCCCCTTGCCTATAGAACAGAGGCGGACAAATGAAGAGCACGGTTGCCACTTGAGAAAAAAAAAATGCACCAAAAAAAAAAAAAAAAAAACACAATTTTTAAAATAAAAAAAAAGCAATTTTTTTTTCTTACTTTTTCATGTTATATTTTCAAAATATCGCTTTGACAATAACGTAAAATAGCACAATCTTCTCATTTCTTAAGTGTTCTTAAACTTAAAAATAAAAATAAAAAATTTTTCATGTATTAATTTACTTCTTAACATTATGAAAACAAAACAGTCAATATTCAATATACTGATATTATATAAATCACACTCTGAGATCAGTTGCTTTCCTATATTTACAAGTCTTTGACAGACCACACATAATTTGGCTCTGTACTCGTACAGAGTTCCTTGCATAGCATTATATTTGATACTGAATCAAATTCGAGTTTATTTCTCAATTTTTTTTTTTATCAAACTGATGGTAAAAAATTTACGCTCTGCCGAAGCAGAACTGTGTGGAAGGGACAATATATTTCTTACAAATCCTACTAATTCCTTAAACACTTCAATATTAACCCCGTTTTTTACTTTTGCCACTTCTTCCCAAAATAAAGATATCTCCTCTTCTTTTTTAAACTTAGCTTCAGTTAACTTTAACATGGCCCATTGAGAAATAATTTCATCTGGATCCGATTCACATAAGTACTCAAAGTTTTTAATTAGTGGCATTATATCGGTTTCTTCGCTAGAAATTACGTTGGCTGGTGTGATCATAATGAGAGATTTAATATCCTCTCGGCCAAAATCAAAGCGCTGCATTATTTGCAGAACCAGCTCCAAGTAAAACTCGCGTACCGTTTCCTTTACTTTTAAAGTTGCGGATTTCTCCATACACCGGCTATCCATATATTGTTGGGCTTTAAGACCAACAAAAATGTTGTCAACGGGCAACAAATAAGAATTTAAGTCGGTAACATTAAAGCGACTAAGGTCCATATTCTTTAAATATGAGTGAGTAACAAAATTATTGAGAATTACTTTTTAAGTAGATTCTAGTCTTATATAAAGGAAAGGTAAGCGAATACGTTCTGATTGAAACTCCGTATTTAAATCATTAATAATTTTAAGAATATATTTTAAAAAGTAGAAATAACTTTTAATTTCAGGTTTAATCATTAAATTGACTATTTCTTTTGGCTTAATATTGTTGACTTCTAGGGTCTGATCTAAGAAAAATAATTGGAGAGCATCCTACTGCTCAAGCATTCGCCCAATAACTTTTTCTAAGGACAGCTATCTTGTCATTGCTACTCCCAAAATTTTGTGTGGTTTTACTTCGCAGTATTCTTGGAAATAGCGTGCCACTAACACAAGGGCCTTTCGGTTTGCCACATCAGTTGTTTCGTCGACAATTAGGGAAAGCTTCGAGATTTTTAATTCAGTTTCAATGCGTTTTATGGATTTCTTGCCAAGTTCCTTGGACATTTGCGTTGCCTTGGTTCGCCCACATTTGATGTCCATAGCAACTTTCGAGTCAGGACAGCACACCCGCAACAAATTTGGCAAAAAGTCCTTGAATACAAATGGAAGATTGTGCATCATAAGGAACATTATGAGCGCATATTCCCCATTGTGAACCTGCTTGTTGTGTGAAGTTTTTTCACTTGTAAAGCCATCTATTTTTACTTGGTTTTCCTTTGTCTTTATATTCCTGATATGCACACCTAGCCTGTCGTGTCTTTGGAGGCCGGTTAGATGGTTAAGTAAGCACTTGTCACAAGCGGCGCAAAATGCACGTCCATCATTATTTCGTAGCCAGCGAAAATGATCAAGCCACTCCGACCGAAATTTGCGGTGGGCGGATACAGCAACTCTAAGACAAAAATTATGCGACAGGCGCTATAAAATGCTTTTTTTCAAACTCACTTTTTGTTTTCCACCTGAGAACTAGTGTTTGTGGTCTCAGCGTCTGCGTAAGAAAACTCAGTGCAAGTTTCTCTTTTTTTTTGTAAGAAACCTAAATGTATAATGAACTTATACAGCATATGTTGTGCTGGTGCTTAAACTATATTTACTTACTTGTCCATTTTTTCACAAATTAGCTAAACGCTTAATCTCACTACTCTCTCTCTCAAAACCATGCGTGAAATACAGTATTCCTAGTATTAGCGATGGGCATAGGTTCCGATTATTTACAGAGTTGCATGCCGTGTTTTCGATAGTTTTCAGTGTTGACAGGGAAAAATATCCAGATCTACATTAGGTGCTGAATAATGTTCCAACTTTTTCGCTTAAGCCAATTATAAGCAAAAGAGCCAAAAAGAGCCAAATCCAATAAAAAAGTGCCAGTGCACCAAGAGGAAAAAAAAACACCAGTTTTGGTGCAAAAACACCAAGTGTGGCAACCGTATGGAGAGGACAAATAAGTGCCCCTGTGTTGGTTAAAAAAAAACTCTCTCCCCCACACACCAAGTTTTGCTTCCAATGCAGTATTCACCGATTTATTTTTCCATACCTTAGGCCTCGTTTTGTTTAAAAAAACGATGGTTCTTGTTTTTTTTTTGCTGAGGTTTGCCCCCTCTTTATAACAAAAAAACAATTTTAATTTTTTTTATACCAAAACAAAAATATAATTTTTTTAAAAAAAATTTTATAAAATTTTTTTTTTTGTTTTTTTCCAACATTTTCCGTTTTAGTTTTTATGAGTGTTTCGATTTGGGTGTTGTTATTACGTTCGAGTTTTTTCAAAATGGATGTAGCATGTTGAATATATGGGTGATTGGTTCAATAAGCTTTGGTAATAGAATTTCAAATAATGTTGGGTTTAGTTTGTCCAGACCTTCTGCATCGGATTGAACAATTTCTATACTTTCTAGAACACCGCATGATCTGACACTCATGAATCTAAAACTATTATCACAGTGAAGTTTAATATTTACTTTCCAATTAGGGGCCTAAGTATTTCCTGCAATCTAAAAATGTCGAGTTCGTTTTGTGGTATGCCTGTCCTGGCAAAGAATTCGTCGTTAAGTTCCTGTAAATGATTTGGTATTGATTTAGTACAAGGATTAACAACTAAATATATACAAAAATCAAATCACAGCTAATCAAAACAAAACATTTATCAGTGGACCAACACACACGGGCAAAATAAAATAGAAAATGTATAGAATAAAAATGAAAACCACGAGCCCGTACACAAAAGATTTACAATATCATGCCAGAAGATTTAGAGGTGATTTCCAAAGATATATATTTTGTTTGAGTAGCGATAAATAAACAAATTATCTGCCGAGGGGGAGCCTATTTTTGTTTTTTTGCTCAATTTGATGAGGGAGAGGAAAACAAAGCAAATTGACGCGCTGTCTCCATTAAGAATGAATGTCACATTAACGAATTGTTTGCCTCGACGAAATTTATTATGGATCTGGCCAGGTACCATATCATTTTATAAGCCTTTCCATACACTCGATCTTCCACTCACTCTCCTCTCTCTCTCTCCGGCGCTGTGGGCGTGGCCTGGTACACTCGGCATAATGTCAGCACTAGCGTCCTTCTGTTTTAGAAGACCTAATAGCGGTCGCTTTAAAAATAGCCTCCACTCGAGAGCAGCACCAGACAGCCACTCAAAACGCAGCAGCAGAGAGTCTCGGGGATCTTCAGAAAAATATTGTCAACCAAATGTGTTGCGTTTGTAGCGGGTGTCGGTTCGTTGTTGCGTTAATGTTACTGCTCCCGTCGCTCCCGTCTGCAGTCAAAGTCAAGTGAAGTGTTTTCCGGAGTGAAGTGACAAAAAATATGACCAAATACAACAATGTCAATGAAATGGCCACGGGCCAAAGCATCAAGCAAGAGTTCAATAATTATCCTGGATATGGTTACCAAAGCAACAATCTAATGCAACCACATCCACACTCGAGTGCCAATCAAACACTGCAGCATTTCTTCAGTCGGTTCAATGCCGTCGGCGATGCGAGCAATGCCGTATCCGGCTCCACCGCCTGCAACTATGGTCACTCAATGGAGGCTGATAAGCAACAGCTTTCCATGAACATGACCCCCTCACCCATTTACACCACAGACTATGATGATGAGAACAGTAGCCTTAGCTCTGAGGAGCATGTTTTGGCTCCTCTGGTCTGCGCCTCGGCCCAATCCTCGCGTCCCTGTCTGACCTGGGCATGTAAGGCGTGTAAGAAGAAAAGCGTTACGGTAGATCGACGAAAGGCCGCCACTATGCGTGAGCGCAGAAGATTACGAAAGGTGAGGGATGCTGAGAAGGTTGGGAAGGGGTTGAAAAGCACTTTTTTTTTTAAAGTCACATTTTTTACTTCTTCCTAACCCATCCGATTTATGTATGTGGACTAGAGGCAAAAAGAAACGACATAATTTCGAGCGAAATAATGTCGTTTTGTTTTGTCGGAATATTTCGCTTGAAATTAAGTCGTTTTTGTCTGTCGGAACAATGTCGTTTTGAGACACATACGTTCGTTGCTCAGTTTGTCCAACTCATTTTGCTATTCACTCCGACACGAGCCGAACGTATACCGAGGCTTGTGCCAAGAGAGCAAACAGCTTTTCAGTCGACACACCTTCTCTCACACTGTTGTTGACAAAACCTGGTCTAAGTCAGGGCCGACTACTTCATAGCCACCTTGGTCCGAAGTAACTCGTGCTGGACGACCTTATGAGTATGAGAGTCGGTGAGCACAGAAAAGCAAGTAACTTCGCTCACGTATTTTGTGCTCACCAATACAACACACATTTTTCTTTTCTCTCCATTTGGCCGGCCCTGGTCTAAATGATTATAACTAGCAAAAGAGTACACTTATAAAGAAGTACGAACGCTCTTGAAAATATATATATTCGTTCTTGAACTTTAAGAATTAGAACTAAACGGAGAGAGAGCAAGTAAAATTAGAGAGAAAGATGAAATTTTCTTCTGTTATTGCACATTTATTAAGCAGCATCGACCCCCCGTCCATCTTTCTCTCTCCCTCATCTGTGGGATGTTTTCAATGCTCTCTTCCAACTGATTTTACCTGCTTTTCCTTATTCCTTGTACTTGTTCAAGTTTTTGTTTGGTTTTAGTACAAACTTTCTTGGATTACGCTCAAAATTAGTAAACAAGTATTTTCGTACTTTCCGTACTATTTATTTACACCGTTTGTATATGATTCAAGTAGAAAGTTATTGGTTTTTTTTCTGGGAGAAGTTCTGAAGTGCTTATTCTTTCAAGCCATAAAATGCATAGTCGCAGACATCGGTTTACAACGTTTTGGATATTCGAAAACATGGAACTTGTAATTTTCATGTTGAATTTAAGCTAATGCGGATTTTAACTATTTGGATAGAGTTTGGTACCTTCATCCACAGAAACTACGCTACCGAAGCAGCTGAATTGCTGGACTCGCCCAATCAGTTGTCCATCTAAAAACAGCGTCTGGAATTGTTCGTAATGGATGCTAAGCGTTTTAGTCTTGGTCTTGTTGATTTTAAGGCTAAGATAAGAAGTTCGGTTAGGTCGCTCTTTACATTGCCGAAGTCTTTTGCATAGTTTTATTGTCATTCACAGCAGCGAACTCGTCTTTGATCACCATTATAAGTAGTATGGGAAACCGAGCACATCCCTGTCGGCAACCACTCAGAACTGGAAAAAGCAGTCCAACTATAGCTAGTAGTAACTAGAACCGCTCATCCGATCTTTGTCATTTCTTCGGCAAATCAGCACAAAATGCTAATTACTAACTATCTCTAGAAGGTACAATTAATCTATCTATAAAACTGTGGAAGTTATGATGTTTTTTCCACATTGCGGGAGCGGGACGGGGAGTGGCAAAAATTTTAAGTAATCTTGATTTGCCTGCAAGTATCAGAAGTTTATGCTTCACCTCTATCTCTTATCATCTCTGAAATCTTGTTGTCCGTTTGTTCATACGGACGGACAGACGAAGGGACAGACGGATATGTCTACATCGACTCGGCTGTTGATGCTGGTCAAGAATATATACACTTTATGGGGTCGGAAATGATTCCATCTCCTTAGTACATACTCCTTAGTAAATACTTTTGCACAAACTTAATATACTCTGTGTACCTTTGGTACAGAGCATAAAAACGAAAAAATTGTGTACGTAGCACATCTTCCACAGTTTTGTAGATAGATGGTTTGTACCATCAAGAGATATTTATTTACATTTAGTTTTAGTTATCGATATGTATCGATTTGACGCAAAAATGAATTAGATCAGATGACCGGTTTTCAAGTTATGAGCAAATAAGTGAACCACCTCGGTGGTGAAGATCGAAAGTTGTAAAAACTGGTAAAAAATAATTATAATATTTTTCCTATGACATAAGATTATTATGAATTATTATGATTAATGGTGAATATCGAAAGGTTCACTAAATCGAGAAATTCGATCAATTTAAAATAGAGTTTAGAAAACCACGAAGATTTGATAGATGGCAATTGTAATAAAGAGTAAATATTTAGCAGCTTTCGGATTTGATTAATCTAACTTCGTCTTTGCCGAAGTTTTTATACCCTTGAAAATGTTTTAATATATCAGAGTTTTAAAAAGCCCGCATTAAAACAAACAATTTATCTGAAAAACAGAAAAGTCGGTCAGCCCTATATGTACCTAGAGTAAATAAAGACTGCTGCTGCGCTCATCTTGGTTTCTTTCTCTCTCTCTCTCTCTCTCTCTAAGATTCGGTTGGTTTTGGTGGGATGGGTTGAGGGGTGTTCCTTTGCTCATAACTGAGAACCGCTCATCCGATCTTTATCATTCTTCGCAAATGATACTATTGCTAATGACTAACTACTCTGAACGTACAAATCATCTATCTACAAAACTGTGGGAGATATGACGTTTTTTCAAAATTGCGGGGCGGAGGGGGCGTGGCAAAAATGAAAATAAACTGATCTGCCTGCAAGAATAAGAAACATTTGTCCCATACATGTCAAACCTCTATCTCTTACCATCTCTGAGATCTGTTTGTTCATACGACGGACAGACGGACAACGGACGGACAGACGGACATGGCTATTTCGATTCGCTGTTGATGCTGATCAGAAATATATACTTATGGGTCGGAGTGATTCCTTCTTCCTGTTACATACTTTTGCACAAACTATATACTCTTGTACCTTCGGTACAGAGTATAACCACCACTTTCCAAACAATAGTTCCTATGGCAGCTATAAGATTAAGTCATCCGATTTTGACCAAATTTTTTAAATTTGTGTAAAAGTATATAATATTAATAATCGCTGAGTTGGGAGACGTTAACATTAAAAACAAAAAAGCTTTTCTCCGAAAGACCCACTTTACGAGCGATAGTTCCTATGGCAGCTATAAGATATAGTCATCCGATCCGGTCGGTTCCGACACATTAGCAGTGAGCAGTAAAACGAAGACTCTGTGCAAAGTTTTAGCTCGATAGCTTTAAAACTGAGAGACTTGTTTGCGACAGACGAACAAAGCTTAATCGACTCAGCTCGTCGCCCTGATCAAGAATATATATAGTTTATAGGGTCGGAAATGAATATTTCTATGCGTTGCAAACTTCTGGGCAAAATTATAATACCCTTTTCAAGGGTATAAAAATAGAGGGAAGCTAACTTCGGCTCGACCGATGCGCGCAGCGAAATTCAATTAAAGCCAGGTCCGTTTAGTCACCTTAAAATGTATTGGAACCAGAAGGCATCTTCCAATCCTATTCTCCCTTTTACATTGGTCTCTCTATTTCTATTTTTAGCTTAAAGAGAGCATTAACAGTTAGATTAGGCTAAAGCTTGCCCATTATTCAGAGTTTTTGAACGTTTTGAAGAGAAATTCTATTAAAGGCAGTGTGTTTCAAATCCTCAAGTAAGAAGAAGGAAAATTTTCTTAATTTGATAGTTTGATTATGTATACGTGTTTAATTTAAACAGATACAAATTCTATCCTATTGAAAATTTCCCTCAATGTTGATATGGGAAAGGAAAAAACATTATCATCTGAAGAAACAGCCAAAATCCTTGCTTACAAGGATACTGGAATGTCTAACAGTCAAATTGCCATTAAATTGAAAAGATCTCCATCTCCAGTGTATAATGTAATCAATTTATAGCAGAAATATAATACAAATCGATCAAATAATAATGATCAAAAGATTTCTTCTCGTGTAAAATCCGCTATAAATCGGGTTGGCTTACAAAAAAATGCAACTGCATCGCAAATAAGAGCTGAGTTACAAATACCCGTTACTAAGCGTCGTGTACGACAAATTTTATGTGGAAGTAATCGGCTAATTTGGAAGAAAATAAAGTCTAAACCAGCTTTAAAGGAATCGCATAAAGTTATAAGATTGGAGTTTTGCCGAAAAACACATGTCATGGACCAATCAATAAATAAAGGTAATATTTTCAGACGAGAAAAAATTCAACCTTGACGGTCCAGAGTGTTTTAATTATTACTGGCACGATTTGAAGAAGCCCGAATTCTTTTCTACTAAGCGGAACTTTGGAGGAGGTTCGATAATGATATGGGCTGATTTTAGTTACTATGGAAGGACGCCCATAATTGAAGTGAATGGGCGTATGAACTCGGAAAAGTATATAACCATGTTATATGAAGTATTAATAAACTTTTTGGATCAGCAACCTACATCAGTCACCAGTTTTCAGCAGGATAATGCTGCCATACATGTATCACGACTTAGCGTTAATTGGTTTCAGGAGAAGCAGATCGATGTTGTGAAGTGGCCAGCACGTTCCCCAGATCTTAATCCTATAGAGAACATGTTGGGTGACTTGGCACGACGTGTATATGCTGGACATCGCAAATTCGAGTCCGCGGAAGAGCTCAGAAATGCTGTAGTCAATGAATGGGCCAAAATTCTTACATTGTATATTGTGTATATTGTTTTTTTGCCATATAATTTAAATACATGCCTTTAATTGAATTTCGCTGTATAAAAATGAATTTTTTGAAAACAATTTGTTTGTTAATATAACACCTGTTGATTTGTAGTATTATTCGTTAAACTAATATCGTTATTCACTGTATTATTTAATAAAAATTTGATTCATTTCTAATCTAATTTCCCATAAAACATAAAATATCATGTGCCTTTAATTGAATTTCGCTGAGTTTATATGCCTGCCAGTTTTTTATATGGCAGCTATAAGATAAATTCATCCGACTTTGACCAAAAGTCTTTAATACTATGTTGAAACAAATAATATTCATTACAAGACGCTACCATTGCAAAGAAAAACGTTTTAATCATTAAAACTATTTTTTCGACCGATAGTTCCTATGGCAGCTATATGCTATAGTCATACGATTTGGATCAAACTTGACAGAATTATGTGTTAGCATATAATATTAATCAGTAACGAGTTTTTACTGCCAAACGTACTAAGATTTTTTTCAGATCTATCTTTTGTATGGCAGCTTTATATAGTTGCCCGATTTTCATAAAACTTGCTGAAATTATGTGAAAGCATAGATAGCTTATAAATTTGAGGTTCGAAGACGTTTACATGGAAAACGAAAAAGTTTTTTTTACTAAAACTAGTTTTTCGACCGATCAGTCTGATCGAAGCTATATGCTATAGTCATCCGATCCAGCCGGTTCCGACAAATATGCAGCGTATTTGTACCAAAAGACTTCGTGCAAAGTTTGTTTAAGATAGCTTTAAAACTGACAGAGGAGATAGCATAGAAACAGACGGACAGACGGACATGGCTATATCAACTCAGCTCGTCACGCTGATCAAGAATATATATGTATACTTGATGTGGTTTATGCGTTACAAAAATTCGGACAATTTTAATATACCCTCTCCAAGGGTATAATAAAAATGTATGAAATCTTTATTTGAGTCGATAAAACGATCAATAATAAAATACACTGGCAGCACCGCAAGTCCGAAGAATTGTTATTCTTATTTGTCTCGGCAGAGGCAATCCTTGTCTCACACCTTGCTTTCAGTGGTAACCGTGGTATTACAGAATAGAACGACTTTGTTAAATTTCTGTCTTTATTAACACTTCAAAGTTAACATTTAAAATTAATAGTCACAATTACTGAGATCTACTACATATGCAGGGTGGTCCATTTAAAAATTGAAATTTGATTTTGCTATAAAAAAACTGATCGATATTTTTCAAAGGTTGAACATTTATTGGAAAGGTTTGTTCATGTCATTTATTTATGAAAAACCATTTTGATCAAATGATCACCACGGCTGACTTGGCAATATTTTCGGTCAAGTGCACCGGACGAGTACGTACACGGATTGATTTATCCACCAACATTCCAGTTCCACGAACTCGCTTCACGAATTGATCAAAAAATGTAGTTTTTTTTGTTAAATGTTTTTTTCCAATTTCGCACAGTTTGAGTCGAGGACTCACCACTTTGAAAATGTGTTTTTAATATGTCCCAACTTTCTTCAAGCGAATTGCGAACCATTTCGTAAATGTCAAAGTTTTTACTAAATATTAGTTGCTTTCCGAATGACATTTGACGTTTTTAAAGTCAAATTATGAATATTTAAAATTCCAAACACCCTGTATAATTTAATGTTTAAAGATGATTTAATGTAAATGTTGATCGCGGCTGCGCTTCAAATGCTTCATCCGCTGGATCCAATTTTGACCTACTCCCTCCAACATATCGGCCTCTATGTTAAGAATAAAATTATCAGTATTGGCTTCTAGTGCGTCAACTGCTACGGACTTGTCGCTATAGACATGAGGCTTAACATAGCCTTACAAAAAATAGTTAGGCTATTAGGCGTTATATCGCACGATCTAGGCGACCAATTGACCGGTCCTAAACGTGAAATAAACTGCTCACCGAACTCGCCTCTAAATTGGGCCATTGTTTTGCGTGCTTTGTGGTATGTGGCACCGTCTTGTTGAAAGCACATGCCAGACAAGTCCAGCTCTTCCATTCACAGTACCGTTATTGTTTTCATCGCTTTTAAAAAAGTACGGTCCAATGATGCCATCGGCTAATCCATACCAAACACTAAATTTTTCGGGATGCATTGGCAGTTCTTGCAATGCTTTTGGCTGCTCTTTACACCAAATACGTCAATTTTGTTTGTTCACGTATCCATTCAACCAGAACGGAACTGCGTCGCTGAAGAAAAGTTTTAGTTTTGATAGAACTCTACTCTCTGGAACAGCTCATTAAAGCTAAGGTTTCTTCTCTTTCTGGACAAATTTCAGCACTTTTAAAACCCAAATAGAACCAAAAATGGGAAAGAAGAATCTTAGTAGTAACAAAACAACAGACAATATAATAAGGTATTCAAGTTTAAGTATCGAATCATCTACTATATGGTTTTCGTAATATAAAATGTTAATCCTTACTAATGAGATTTGGGATACAAATAGTTTTTTTTTGTTTTAGTAGCAATTCTTTGCAACAATGTTGCGACATACAAATTAACACATCGATGGCATAAATGTCACTTGCCATCATTTGACACTTAATTATGTATGTGGCATCCCAAACCAGGAGGGCTACATAAAAAACCACCCAACAAGCATAAAACTGCAGGATTTGCCAAGTGTTGAACAACAACAACAACATTTATGAGTTGAGATCGTAAAAGTTTTAGATCAACCAGGCGTATTTATAGCTCCCTCATTGAGCCATTAACTTATGATGCCGGCAGAACGCGGGAGGGGGCGAGGTGGAATGCGGGTGCAGGAATGACACTTCTGTCTATCATAAACAACCACGAGCAACAGTTTAATTGTTTAATTTAAAATATGTTTTATTAAAGAGCCACTTAAAAATGAACACACGCCCAGGGGTATGGGTTTTACGAGCTGCCTAATGGATTTCTATGATTTGCCAGTTTTATAGGGTTTAATTGACACTCATTTTGGATTTTCTAGGTTAACGAGGCCTTTGAGATACTGAAGCGACGCACATCCTCCAATCCCAATCAGCGTTTGCCCAAGGTGGAGATCTTACGGAATGCCATTGAGTATATAGAGAGTCTGGAGGATTTGCTACAGGTAAGGCCGGGATCGGATAACATATTACAAAAACTGACAAAATTGTTTACTTCTGCAGGAATCCTCGCCCACACGCGAAGGCGACAATCTGGCGCCCCATCTCAGTGGTAAAAGCTGCCAGTCCGATTATCTGGTAAGTTTTCTTTTGGTAGCTGAACGCCAATTAATATCAGCCGCAAAGGAAAATGTTCCGCAATTATTTTCTCGTAAAAACCTCATGCATGAAAAGCGCTTTCGTACATTTTTCTTTCGGCGACGTGCACATTCATCAAAAATCTCAAAGTCCGAAAATAGATGATGCCCAGTTTCCCAAGTTCCCCAAAATTTATGCGCTCGCTGACGTGCGACTTAATAAGCTACCTCGAAACAAACGGAACAGTCTCCGGCCTCTGCTTATTACGGGGAAATTATGAATTATCAGCCAGCCCCCTAGCATCTGGAGAAGAAAGGAAAAACAGAAAGTTTCTTTTCTTAGGGTGGTCGGTGCAATAAATAACTTTCCTTAGGCTTCCCCCCTTTGGGGCCGGCCAAACTCTAAATGAAAATCGTGTTGTAAATTAATTATAACAAATTCGTTTTTCGCTGTCCCCCAAAAGCCCAGAAGCGCAAGACAAAATACCTTTTAGGCGTAGCAACCGATCGCAGATCGCCTCGATTTCATAATAGCTCCAAGTTCCAAATGCGAGGAAAAATGTGTCAGTTGACAAATGGCACAGGAAAAACATGACAAGCTGCTCTCGGTGTGATGTCTCCTATGAGAAAGGTGTCGCAAGACAGTCCCAAACAAATTGTCAACAATTATGCAAACATTTTTGCAATACACTTGCGGATGGGGCTGAGTAATTTCCATGCAGTTTGTTTGAGTTTTTCACATTTTAATGTACAAATTTGTTAATTTACCATACAACTTTTGCATATTTGTATGCCTGGCGGGGGAGGGGAGGGATGTCTAAGGACAGATATTAATGTGCGCTCATAGTTTGATTAAAAACTGGCAGCCAGCCAAAGTGCAGAGCCTAAGGGCTGACAATCCATCCATCTCATCCAAATCCATTCATGTTCGAAGAGGGGCGAGAAAGGGGGGGCGCGACTGGAGTTGTATATTTATAAACCCTTGAAATGCTAATCGTACATTTGTATATTGCCCTGCTTCAAATAAATTATCACTTAACAATAACACCTGGTCAAAAATTATCAAACCACTTCAAACACCCAGCTATCGGCATGGCAATCACTTGAGGAATTTAACGCAAATCAGCCTGGGTGCAAAATGAATCATTCTTAAGGTAGTAAAATGCCTCAGTGATTCAGTGCAGGAAAATATGTTTAGCTTATCACGTTATCGGTTACGTTCAATCAATGTCTGATTTCCCAGCTCTGATTTATTGCCATTTGGATGTAACTTTTCATCGTAGTATGACTTATCTCTATGGCTGCAGCGCATCAGTAAATTCGACGATTTGGGAATACCATTTGTGCCCTATTTCGCTTATTTTTACTAAAACTATAAGAATTCTTGGCTTCATCAAAGGATGGTCTAAGGAATTTAATGACCCTTATGTCAACAAACAATGTTATGTTTCTCTGGTGAGACCTATCTCGTATTTCACATGGATTATGTATGAAAATTATTATGCAAAAGCAGTTCTTACTTTTCGTCCTGCGTGGCTTAAATTGGGATCCCAAAAGGCAGGGTAAACTTCCCCTGAGTTAGATGTAAGGAATAGTCTAATGTTTAATCTTAGTTCTAAATTGTTCATTAAATTGTTTGACTAAACTTTGTTAACCCATTTTGTGAAAGAAACTTTTCTTCAGTAATTAGGACTCAGTAAACACGAATCCAAAATCAAAAAAAAATTCCACCTATGATTGTTTCGCCAGGTGAGACTGTTCGACTTGTCGAACAACGGCGGTAGAGCACGATTTAGATAACATGTATAAAATCAGTTCCCATACACTAAATGTACTAATATATTGCTTAAAGATGTACGTTTTCTTATTTAAACTTATTTTTTATAGAATACTACTAATTACACACTGTTACAGAGAAAAAATACTTTCGAAATGACCTAGCACACGCTGTAGAACAAGTCGAGTATAGCATTTCCTCATACTTGGATTTTTTCCTAACACCCCCATAACTGGTTTAACTAATTCATACTATGCGATTTTTTCTTAAATTTTAATATAAAAGCCCATTTCATTCTCCGTTGAACGGTTTTTGTCCCAATAAATTTGGATACCGTTTATCGAAGTTATGCGCGTATTTCTGAGTACACATCGACAATCTAGTAATTTTTTTTAGTATGCCAACATATTTATGTTTGCTTTAACATTATTGCCCCTAAAAGTGAACTCAGTTTTGATTGGCGCCAGATTCAAATAATCTTTTTAAATACAAAAAAAGCAAATATATATAAACTTCTATGTTTCACAGTTTTTGGGCAAATATTAACGGTCGCGGAATACAACAGTATCTAACATAAAGATAGGAAGAATGTAAGTGGCTATTATTATTTGTTAATGAGCTGAATTTCGCTTATAAAAAGGAGCAGTGCTCAGCAAAAACCGGGCAAAGGCAGACACTTTTAAGGCTTTTAAAAAGCTGATTGCTCTCATGGCGCAAGCCTTAGCCATCGGCGTGAATAGCGAAATGTGTCCCGACCCTGCGGGACAGTCATGGGAAAATGCAGAAAGAAATTACTTTTTAAGCCC
The DNA here is from genome assembly GCA_018904235.1 of Lordiphosa stackelbergi. NCBI lineage: Eukaryota > Metazoa > Arthropoda > Insecta > Diptera > Drosophilidae > Lordiphosa > Lordiphosa stackelbergi. The sequence goes on from JAEIFU010002095.1 coordinate 49,266, forward strand.
ACAAATAAGGCCCAATGATAACTGCATAACCATGATTGTAATAATACAGAACCGCGATAAAATACCATGAATGGCCAATGATGAATAATATAAAACCCCTATAACAGGATGGACGAACCATTAAATACCAAATAAGAACCAAAGATGACCACGCCAAGTAAAAATGAGAAGAAAGTGACAAAAGCTTGCACTTAAGCAGTAATGCATAGCCCACGTGGGCATCGACCCGTAATTCTGTCTAAAAATCAATGCGCAATAAAATACTCGGTTGACTCAGCGCATTATAAATTGCCTCCTTTTGAGGCGAGGATCTGCACAAGCTGACGTCGCAACAAGTGTAATTAGCTCTCTTTGAAGAGAGTTAAAACAACTGAGTCCAAGCGTGTCGACGTCAGCCCGCATAAGCAGACAGCGCATTAAGTGCAATGTGGGCGACTTTGACTCGCTTATAAGGGTGGTTTTTGCTGTTTAACAAAATAGCTTAATTTTGCTCAATAGGTACCACTATTGGAGAGCGTTAATCTTGGCCAGAAATCGTGAAACATGAAAGTTTTTATATATTTGAATCTAGGGCCAATCAAAACTAAAGTTTACTTTAAGGGGCACTTATGTTAAAGCAAACATAAATATGTTGACACACTAAAAAAAAATAAAAGATTGTCGATGTGTACTGAGAAAAACGCGCATAACTTCGACAAACGGTATCCAAATTCATTGGGACAACAACCGTTCAACGGAGAATTAAATGGGCTTTAATAATAACATTTAAGAAAAAATGGCATAGAATAAATTAGTTAAACCAGTAATGGCCAAAGCACAAATTTCTCCAAAAAAAGTTGGAAATGCCAGATCTGTAAGCCGCATTTCTCAGTCATCGCGTTAAATTAGTCAAACCATTGATTAAATTGTACTAGATTCCTCTCGTCGCTATCGGAACTTTTTGTTTATGTCATGTGTCTCCCTTCTTATTACCTAACTTTTGGCAAGCAACCTATCAGTCTACACCTTCTTTAAGTTCGTGAACCAGAACTCGACTTTTTTTTAAAAAGTTTTTTTTTCATTTTTGACTTGTGAATATTATACAAAATTTTTTTCGTAATGGCAAAAGTAAGTATGAGGGATATATCTTTGGTCAATTGCCTTTTTTGATAGAAATATGATTTTTTTGTAACAATTTCTTTTTGGTTATGTGACGTCACCAAAAAAAAGTGAGATATGGGGGTTTTGAGCCACTTTGAAAAAAAAAGTCGGTTTTGACTTTCAAAAGAGAATATTGCAATGACGCGCAAAAAAACAGATTAAAAACTCTCCAAAGAAGTAAAAATAAACATTAAAAAAGGCAAACAAAAGAACAGCCACAAGCAAAAAATGCTCGTATATAAAAGAAAACAAGCCTGATGCCGTCAATCAATTTTCACTCTTCATTGATATTTCTTAATTCAGAATATGAAAAAATTGTTATTTTTCATTTAATAAAGAATAATGGCTTAAAAACACGAATTTTGAACTTTTAGATGGGTGGCTCACAACCACCCACAAATTTTCGAAATGTCAAAAAATCACCTTTTTTTCAATATGAAATAAAAAAAAACCAAACATTTAATTTTTTAAAACTAGTGATGAGGAAAGTTGTGTGCATCTTTTACCTAAAATACAAAATTTACAGAACGAAAAAATATTGATTTTTGGCGAAGTTATGTTCGAAAAAGAAAACTATGATCACAACCCCCCACTCTCCCCTATAGTATACTTATTCCCACTTATTGAAGGCGGAGAAGCAG
>JAEIFU010002096.1:0-51041 GCA_018904235.1 Lordiphosa stackelbergi
GTTTTCTTCTTTTGAAAGATAGAAATTGGTGATTTATATACCATTGAGAGAGTTTGTGATTTTGAAATTAGGCCCTTAAATTTAGCATCATGTTTCACATCAATGCCTCTTGAGTGTTAGCGACACTCATACCTTTTTATTATACCCTTGGAGAGAGTATATTAAAATTGTTCGGATGTTTGAAACGCACAGAAGGAAGCATCTCCGACCACATAAAGTATATGTATTCTTGATCAATATGACGAGCTGATTTGATACATCCATGTCCGTCTGTCCGCCCGTCCGTCCGTTCGTCTGTCCGTCCGTTTGTTTCTATGCTTCTACATAATTTAACCAAGATTTATGAAAATTAGATAACTATATAGTTAGCTGCCATCCAAAAGATAGTTCTGGAAAAAAGACTTAGTAAGAAAAACTATTTTGTTTTCAATGCTATCGCTCCCAAACCTATTACTGATCAATTCTCTTTTCAAAAGTCAAGAGATTTGAAACCGAGCAAAATAGATTCTGTGGCACCTAAAAATTTAAATTCGGTTGGATTTTGGTTGAAAAAAGTTTCTGTGGTACCTTCGATATATGGAAAATTAAAAAACATAGCCATCGATTGAGTGAAATATATATTTTCCTCTGTGTAGTTTATAGAGTCATTACTGAAATTTGCACACATGTTCACCCTCAAGTTGGTTCCATATTTTATTCATTAATTACTCTTTTGTCTCGGCAGCTTACATTTCTGATGCAGTTGACCATTCGATTTTGTTGCTGAATTTTTAATGCATTTGTTGTGCAATATGTTGCACTTTGGCGATGGGAAAGGCCTTGTGTCAGTTTCCGCGGCAGTTGGACTAAGAAAAATTGCAAATAAATCCTTCTGCTAAATCCAAGAAATGTAAATGTTAATGGGGTCACGAAACTATTCAATAAAACATGAATATTTATACCGCTTACTCGTAGAGTAAATAGGGTATATTTAAGTCGTAAAAATGTATGTAACAAGCAGAAGGATTCATTTTGTACCATATATATATTCTTGATCAGCATCAACGACTATAATATACTCTGTACCTAGAGTAGGAGCTGTATGCAGTGCTGCTGCTACGCTCATCTCTAAGTTTCTCTCTCTCTCCCTCTCACTTTCTCGCTCTTTCCCTACCTTTCTCTCTATCATGATTCACCTATTTGCTCATAACTTGAGAACCGCTCTCCCGATCTTTATCGTTTTTTCGGCAAATTGATACATATTGCTAATGACTAACTATCTCTAAAAGGTACAGGTGATTCGTACAATCACAAAACTGTGAGAGATATGACGTGGCAAAAATTAAAATAAACTTGATCTGCCTGCAAGTATAAAAAGCATTTGACCAATACATGCCAAACCTCTATCTCTTACCAACTATGAGATCTGTTTGTTCATACAGACGGACGGGCAAACGGGCATGGCTATATCGACTCGGCTGTTGATGCTGATCAAGATCACTTTATAGGGTCGGAAATGATTCCTGCTCCCTGTTTGCACAAACTTATTATACTCTACTAGCATAAGGCCCGTCGCGCCACGCTGCGCCTTGAACAGTATAGAACCAATATCAGAATCATTTGTAAGTCAATCGTGAGAGTCAAATATTTACCAAATTTAAAAAAAAAATCTATAAATTTGTTTCCTCTGTAGAGCCCAGAAATGGAATCTTACATAGATAGTCTTGAAATCAACGTTTTAATCCTTCGCTTTTTCACCGGTATGTCTTTGCTGCTGCGTTCTTACCACCCCCATCCCATCCACGTCCCATCCACTTCTTACACAACTTCCACACACTTCCCAACTACTTTCCACTCACTTCTCAATCACATCCCTCCCACTTCCCACCAACCTTCCACCAACCTACCACCCACATCCCACCCACATGCCACCCACCCACTTCCCACCCACATCCCAGCCACATCCCACCCACATCCCACTATCACCCCCACATCCCACCCACTAACCCACCCACTTCCCTCCCACCCACATCCTACGCCACTCCCACCCACATCCACCCACTCCCAGCCACCTCCCACCCACATCCCACCCACTTCCCGCCCACATCCCACCTACTTCCCACCCACTTACTACCCACATCCCACCCACTATTCTCCCACTTTCCAGTGGGCATCCCGGCGGTATTTCCAACATCAGAAAATGCAATCACAAATTATTTCGTATTCTATCCCTACAAACCGAGTTTCAATTCAATCGGGTGAAAAATAGGTTTATGAATGCAGAATTTTCAAGGAATTTTCCGACCGTTGGGTCCAATTTTCCAACATTGGAAAATCACTTCTCTATTCTGTTTTATTTTGTGTACTATGCTTGCAAACCAAGTTTCAAGTCAATCGGATGAAAAAAAATTTTACCATACAAACTTTTCCTACGCTGTTCCGACTTTTCCAGTCAGTGAGTCAGTCAGTCAGGTCGAACTCTTTTATATTTATAGAGATGTACTTTTGGTACAGAGTATAATAAGAATTTTGTATTTGCAACAAGTATTGTCGTACTTGCCGTTACTATTAACTCCGTTTTTTACTTGATTTTCTTTCGAGTGCAGTTAAAACTCCGTTAAAGGGCCGTATTTTTTGTGCTCTTCGTCAACAAAATGCTTTTAAACATCATCCCTGAATTCTGAATTCTTGTGCCCACCTGTAACTTCATTACGGACGTGTGCGCGCCATAAGATATGCAATATATAAACTCAAAAAAGCCGCCACGGGGTGCAAAGGCGATGTAAGCAGTCTATGGGGGAATGCAAAACATAATATTTCATATGGCTAATAAACCTGGCGAAGGTGGATGGAGTCTACAACAACCACGACGTCGTCAGCAGCCACATAAATTTATTAATGAGTGGAAAATGAAGTTTTTCTGTATGTTCCACCCTGTGTTGGCTGCTTCCCGCACTCGCATCCACAGCCATGGGCCTGGTGGTGGCTTAGTCAAGGCCACAGCGCTGACAACTAAGCCGCCCGCAGCAAAAACAAAAGGACTTGCACATGCCAGCCCCATGAAAAACAATAAGCCAGGCATTTTCGGCGTTGCTTGCCGAAGTTCGCCAAAACGCCAACGCGTAGATAGGCTGATTTACGTACATTTTGCACATAACTTCTGGGCCAGGAGCTGGGATCATGCACGCAGCCATGAACACAAATTGAAAGTACAAGCTGCAATTTTTACGAAAAACCTGGAAGCAGGAAATGAATGAAAGTCCTTTCAGATGCTGTTGCTGCTCCTTCTGCGGGCTGGCGGAAAGTTAACAAACTTTCTGTGATTGATAAATATTTAAAGCACAGCAACAAAGCGAAATAATTGAAATAAGTGAAGTAGCAACGCAACTGGGGGTGGCCCTGGGGTGGACCCCTATGCTGTTGGTTAACAGGCTTTTGGAGGGTTGGTGCCGTCTTCATTGGACGAGAACTGTCTGCGTCCGTCGATTCTGACAGCAGCAGCCAGTCAGAATGTTTGCCCGCTGCACCTTTATTCAATCTAATTTTGCTGCTTATCACTGAAGCTGAAGCTTAGCGTCTTTAAAATGCGAATGACATGCCAAAGTACTAGAGATTCAAGAGATTGTCGTAATGCCAGCAACAGGAACCGTGATTCTAAAGTGACGGGAGTGGGTACCGGGACGCGCTTTAAGCCGGCTTTGTTAGTCGGGTGAGCAGCCTTGACTCCTTCGCCTTGATTGTTGATGTCCCCTTTTTGGCCAGGGTATGAACATTTTATCGTTGATATGGGCAGACAAATATTTTAAACTTATTAAGGACATTTATTTATAAGCAAAAACAAACTGAATTCGAATATGATAGAATATTTGAATGGGCAAAAATGCAAACTTTGAAATTCAATTAAAATAGAACGAAGGTCGGCCGCCAATTAGTTTCTGCACGTAACCAAAATCGAATCTCTTACCGTCATAACAACGTCGTCTAGGCGGCAGACAACCACCTTTAGACCAGATCAGGAAGTCTCTACCAAGATCAATTAAGCTCGGGGAAAAGCAGGCAGCTAAACAGTTATCTGGCCTGCAGTAACGCTGAAGTAAATGACATAACATGGAATAAATGTGGCTTGTCTCTTCCACCATTTTATCTGTTGATCTTTATCTGGCTTCCGACTAGAATTTCTTTTGTTTGAACCATCTTTCAACGATGAACTGAATCAATTTGATTCTGCATCGTTGCTCGTAGACATCCAAGATGACTCATTAACTACATCCTCTTCTTCAGTGACGAATTGGATTGCGTCGTTATCACTGACAAAAACTAATATAGTGCATTTTAAATAGAACGAGACGGCCAAGCTAACTTCGTCTTTGCCGAAGATTTTATACCCTTGCAAATGTTTTAATATATCAGAGTTTTAGAACGCCACCATTAAACCAAACAATTTGTCCAAACAAAACCCATTTTCCAACCGATAGTTTCTATGGAAGCTATAAGATATGGTCATCCGATTGTGACCAAAACTAGCAAATCTATGTGAAGGCATATAATATTAATAACACTAGTTTACAAAATAATAAAAAATGTGCTATCCCGAAATTTTGGCAGCAATTTTTTATATGTAAGTCCCGCCGCTGAGTCCAAAAATCCATATCACGATTTTTTAGTGGGGCCGTTTTCGAGAAATCGCGGAAAAGCTAGATTTTTGATTCTGAAAAAGTACCTTTAGAAAAATGTGAATAACTTCAGTATTGATTCATTCATTATCAAAAAGGTAATGTTTTCTTGGAAGCTAATTGAACGCCCTATCATTCATTCATACATCACTTCTAAATCCGGTGATTGACTTCGGCGTTATAAAGGCTTTTATCGGCAACTTTGCATTAAATTTATAATTTAAAAAAAAAAAGCTAGATTTTAGGTGCGATTTTCACCACGAAAAAAATTGTGTAAAATTTATTTTATTGCTGGTCACCAAAGATTTAGCTATTTAAAATTCAACGCCATGTAATTCATTAAAATCCGTGTAAGAATATAGAAGTTATTTGCATTTAAGTAAAAAATTGAAGGTTTCAAGTTCTTGCAAATTGACTTAGTTTAATTGTTTTTGTGTTCGTCGTAGGAGGCATAGTTAACATTCAAACTATTCTATTTAAGGGCTACTATGACCTGCCAAATTATTTTACTCTTCTGAGTTGGGAGCCGTTAACATTCCAAACAAAAAAGTTTTTCTCACAAAGACCCACTTTTCAACGGATAGTTCTAATGGCATCCGATCCGGTCGGTTCCGACATATTAGCAGTGAGCAGTAAAAAGTGGCCTCTGTGCAAAGTTTCAGCTCGATAGCTTTAATACTGAGAGACTAGTTTGCGTTAAAAAAAAGACAGACAGACGGACAAAGACAAACAATACGCTCCTTTATCGCGAGATGATTCCTTCTATGCAACCAAAATTATAATACACTTTTCAAGTGTATAAAAATAATACCGGAGGTAGCCATGTCCGTCTGTCTGTCCATAAAAGCGTAAATTTTGCAAAGCTGTTTGTTTTTTGGCAAGTTTCTCTCTCTTCCCTTTTGTTCCAAAAGCACTACCGCCCTAGTTTCGCTAGCGAAAAGAGATTATTAAAGCTATATAGTTATTCGCTACTAACCAAAGTAATCCGGGCTGTAGTCAGTACGAACGCGTGACTGACATGCTTAAAAGCAAATCGAAGACAGAAAATGCGTTTCGCTTTAAATTTCTTTTAGAGAGTGACCCGACAAAAAGAATAGTAAAACATGCAAGAACATTGCTATCCCTTTTTTCGTGTGTCTGCTTTTCAATGCGTATTCTTCTTAGCGTCAGAGATTATTTCTTGTTGTGACGCTTAACCGAGTGTGTGTTTCGTGCAAATAAAAATAAAAAAATACTTGAATATAAAATTTAAAGTGCACAGTATCATCAACTATAACAAATATCATCAATTTACAATTACAGGTAACAATATTAGAAGTAAAAACTGATAGAAAAAAACATAAATATATATATATACGATATGTTACTTTTAAAATTTTTTATTGCTACATTTCAAGCAAAATGTAAATTTTCAAATGCCGTTTTTGATCAGACGGCATAGTAAATAGTATAACTTATTAGTTTTCACAGCAAAGGAGGAAGGAAATTTTGGCGCTCCACATAGGTATGTTTTATAATCAGAAATTATCTCTACCTCTCTATAAATATAAAAGAGAGTGTCCTGACTGACTGTCTGACTGACTGATTGGCAATCATCGCACAGCCTAAACGGTAAGAGATGGAAGGCTGAAATTTGGACAGGAGTTTCTGTTTGTGGTGAAAGTGCAAAAGTCGGAAAAAGCGTCGGAAAAGTTTCTATGGGAAAAATGTTATTTTTAATCCGATTGACTTGAAACTTGCAAAGTACGCGAAATAATTCGACACGTGTTTTCCCGATTTTGGAAAATCCTCCCACGAGGAAAATGGCCGGAAAATTGTGCATGCAAAAAAATTTTTTTTTACCCGATTGGCTTGAAACTCGGTTTGAAAGGAAAATACATGAAATAAATTGAAATGGGATTATCTGAAGTTGGAAAATTTGACCTGACGGTCGAAAAATTCCCGGAAAATTCAGCATGCAAAACAACTATTTTTTCATCCATTGGCTTGAAACTCGGTTTGTAAGGACAGAATACGAAATAATTAAAGATGTTATTTTTCAATGTCGGAAAATCCACCCCCAGGCGTTACAATGCACGTAAAATTCTTCGTGCAAAATAACTATTTTTCATCCGATTGACTTGAAACTCGGTTTGTAAGGTCAAAATGGAAATTACGCCGCGATACCCTCTGGGAAGTGAATGGGATGTGGGTGGGAATTGGATGTAGAGTGGGTGGGATGGCGTGGGAGTTGGAGGGAAAACCAATCAGCAAAGTTCGATTTCTGAGTTCTACGTGGTATTATTATATCCAATATTGTTTGGTTCTATACTGTTGAAGGCGCAGCGAAGCGCGTCGGGTTATTTGATAGTAGTATTATATTTAGGGGAGAGAGGGGGATTTGAGCGACTGGGGGTTGAGAGCCACGCAAATATTGGCCAAAAAAAAAAAAATTAACAACTTTTTGGTTATGTCAAGTGTCTCCCTTCTTAGTACCTAACTTTTGGCAAGCAACCTATTAGTCAACACATTTTTTAAGTTTGTGCACCAGAAGCCGATTTAAAAAAAAAAAATTTTTTTTTTGTTTTTTGACTTGCGAATATTAATTATTACGTAAGTATGAAGGAAATATCTTTGGTCAATTGCCTTTTTGATGGAAATATGAATTTAAAAAAATTATATTTGGACATGTGACGTCAACTAAAAAATAGTGAGATATGGGGGTTGTGAGCCACTTTGCCAAATGGTCGGTTCTAACTTGCAAAGAGAATATTGCAATGAAGCGCAATAAAACAGAGAAAAAACTCTCAAAAGAAGTAAAACAAACAATAAAAGAGGCGAACAAAAGAACAGCCACCACCAAAAAGTGATCGGATATAAAAGAAAACAAACCCGCTGCCGTCAATCTGTTTTTACTTTTCATTAATATTTCATAAATCAGAATATTATATATATTTAATATATTTAAGTTTATGCGCCAGTTCGCTAGTTATACCCTTGGAGAGGGTATATTAGTCAGTTTTAAAGCTATCCCAACCAAACCAAATTTTTTGCACAAAGTCTATTAGCCGGCCGGATCGAATGACTACAGCATATAGCTGCCATAGAAACCATCGGTCGAGACATGGGTCTTAGGGAGAAAAACTTTTTCGTTTTCAATGATATTGTCCTCACTCCAAACTCGGCCAATACTAATATTGCATGCGTTAAAACAGTATTAAGAAGAAAAACTTTTTGGAATTCAATATTTGTGTATCTGTGCTTTCGCACAGATAGCTTCTTCTTCTTCTTGATTGGCCCGATGCATGCATCACAACCGTTCGACGGTCTCGGCCGCTGCAATCAATGTCCGCCAGTCGCTTCTGCTCCGTGCGAGCTGGGACCAGTTGGTCACACCAAGCTTGGCAATGTCTGCCCGAACTTGGTCATCCCATCTTAGTCGAGGTCTCCCCTGCCTGCCTCTTCCTCCGTAATCAGCCGCCTTTCCTTACTGGAGCTTCTTCGTCCATCCTGGTGACATGTCCTAACCAGCGCAGCCGCTGTTGCTTTATGCGCTTGACCAGACAGGTGTCCCCATAGAGCTCATACAGTTCGTCATTATTTCGAATGCGGAAATCATCGCCAACTTTTAAAGGTCCATAAATCCTCCGAAGAATCTTTCGTTCAAACACGCCAATCGCCGCTTCATCCGCTGCTGTCATTGTCCATGCTTCTGCGCCGTATTGCAAGACTGGGATGATAAGCGACTTTAAAGGCTAATTTTGTTCTTTGCTTGAGGTCTCTGCTCGTGAGCTCTCTACTTAGCCCGTAGTAGCATCGGTTTGCAAGAGTGATCCTTCGTCGGATTTCCAGACTGATGTTGTTGTCGCTGGTTATCGTCGTTCCGAGGTAGACAAAATCCTCTACAACTTTAAAGTTGTATTCTCCCATTGTAACAGATTGTCCAAGACGCAAGGACTTTTTGTCCGCGGATACAAGGTATTTCGTCTTGTCCTCATTTACCGCTAAACCCATCAGTTCTGACTGCCTCTCAATCTCTGAAAACGCCCTGCTTACCGCCCGTTCGTTTTTGCCGATGATGTCGATATCATCGGCATATGCAAGTAGCATTAGATCTTTATAAATAAAGGCGCCCGTTCTGTTGGCATGTGGGCACCGGCGCAGTATATATTCCATCAGTAGATTGAAGAAGTCACACGATAAGGTATCGCCCTGCCTAAAACCTCTCTTGGTATCAAATGGTTCGGAAAGGTTCTTTCCTATTTTGACGGAGCTTTGGGTACTTCTCAACGTCATCATGCAAAGACGAACGTACTTTGCTGGTATACCAAGGTTAGACAAGGCATCAAAAAACCATGACCTTATCGGCGTGTCGAAGGCTGATTTATAAATAAACAAATAGATGGTGTGTGTTGATGCCTCTCTCATAGGTCTTCTCCAGGATTTGTCGTAATGTGAATATCTGGTCTGTGTTGGATTTACCAGGTCTAAAGCCACACTGATAAGGTCCAATCAGTGTGTTAATAAGCGGCTTAAGACGTTCACAAATAATGCGCGACAGAACCTTATATGCAATGGGAAGGAGACTGATCCCGCGGTAGTTGGCGCAAACTGCAGGGTCTCCTTTTTTAAAGATTGGGCATAGAACACTTAAATTCCAATCGTCGGGCATGCTTTCGTCAACCCATATACGGCAAAGAAGTTGGTGATGCACCTTACCAATTCTTCCTCTCCAGCCTTGAACAATTCAGCGGGCAGCTCATCAGCGCCTGGTGATTTATTGTTCTTTAGCCTTTGTATGGCTAAGCAGACTTCCTGTTGTGTCGGCGGGTCTATCTCTATGTTGTCGATTGGTGGCATCGCTACTTCTCTAGAGAGAAATCGAATGACTGTATCTTATAGCTGCCATGGGAACCATCGGTGGGAAAATGGGATTTAGTTCGAAATATTTATGCATTCTTAAACTCTGAGTCTTCAGAACATTTGCAAGGGTATAAAAACTTCGTCAGAGACGAAATTAGCTTGGCTTTCTGGTTTTTCTAGTATTAATTTTAAGAAAATTCTTTCTGCGTATTTCCCATTAAGAGGTTCTTTTCCCAATGCTCTTTTTTCAAATATCACGCGTGACTGGTGACATTCTGTCATCTTATCTATGTTAAGGGTTGTTTGACAAATCATCATGGAAAGTCTCGAATGGGCTCTGCAACAGCTCAATGAAGATCTGCTGTTTACACGCAAAATTTTGTTCAGTGACTAGGCACATTTCTAGCTAAACGGATACGTCAACAAATCGAATTGTCGCGTTTGGGATAATGAGCGACCCGAAAAGTCTGTCCAATAACCGTTACATCCACAAAAATGCACTGTTTGGTGTGGTTTATGGGCTGCTGGAATCATTGCTCCATAACCATCAATGGCAAGCGCTACCGCACCATCAAAAATGGCTTTTTGTTTCCTGAAAGTAAAGATTTCGGTGCCGGCGTCAGTTGGTTTCAACAAGACGGTGCCACGACACAAGGCAAACTATGGCATTATTGAAAAATAATTTCGGTGAGTAGCCTATTTCGCATTCCGTACCTGTCAATTGGCCGCCAAGATCATGTGATATCACACCACCAGACTTTTTCCTGTGTCAACGCTTGGAGGCCCACATTACTCACGTATTGTAGCTTCTTAATGCTAATGCTAACATAATGTTTGTATGTTAACATTAAAGTTAATGCATTGTTAATTAACAAAAGGGAATGCTGAACAACATTTCTTCCGCTGAGTAACGTGTATATCGAAGTTGGGCAGGGCCAAAGTAAACTGATGCTCTTCTTATAATTTTACCTATAAACCCATCCCAGCTACTTTTTCAATTGTGAACTTAAAATCTGTTTAAATTCTAAAAGAGTATCTCAACTTCATTCTATGCTCTGTTCTATTTTGCTCTTCTCTATGCTGCCTTCTGTTTGACTATTTGTCTGCTGTCATTTGGTGTCTTTGCCCACATAATGTCGCCATTTTGGGCTAGACACTGTTTGATTTGAATTCATTGTCGTGTAATTTTCGCCACACGCCTTTCATTCGCTACATTGCCGTGTCGCTAATTACTCGGTAATTAAAATTTCCACATTTTGCCCACCGCGAGTAAGTGCGTGCAAAAATGTTTTCCTGAACAGCACAAAAAAAAAACACATTTCACATATGTATGTCCGTACCCACATTGCGCATACGCCGCACGCTTTGCATGAACTTTGCAAATTAAGCGAATGGCACTGGGAAAGCACAGCATATAGAGGCGTGTGTTACTTTTTCAGGGGCGTGGCTGCCATTTAACACATTTCGCCCTTAGGCAAAACAAGCTGTAAATGTTTGGCCAGCCATTAGGCGCTTTTTTACTTATTTCGAATGCAGCATTTTAATTGCTTTTCGCTGGCTATGTCATGCAGGCGTTGGAGCCTAAAAATAGGCACCACTCCACCACGAATGGCAACCGGCACTGGCTAAGAGTGCTTTTGCGTGTTGCCATATTCAACTTAATTAATGGCAAACACACCAACAACACAAACAAATGCACCGAAAATGGAAATACAACTTTTTCCGTTTGCCACACACTTGATTTATGTGTATATATAGTTGTTGTACATACAATATAGTACTTATTTCTGCATTGTTTATGCATAATGTAACTCGTAATTAGTGCTGCATACAAACGGCTTAGTGCCTGCTGCTTGAGGTTGACTTTGCCTTTGGCCTGGCCATCTAATATTTATTATCAGTAAATTACAATTGTCTCAAACATGCATGCGATTAATTCCACAGCCACTGGCCATAAATATTTATTTACAACTCTTCCAAAAAAGCTGCCAGGACCAAAGGCAAATGTTTGCTTAACTTTCGGCTTTTGTCCTTGCATTGCTTTCTCTCTCTTTCTTTCTCTGTCTCTGTCTTGGCTTTCATATTTACTAAAAAGCCATAGATTTTAGCACATACACGACTGTCATGCATTTTTCAATGCCATTTGCAGTTTTAATTAAACAACAAATAATAACTTTGGCATGGACATAAATATGGGCATAAAAATCCATTTTCATTTCCCAGTGTCATTTGGTGTGTGTGTGTGCAACTTTTTCCTTTGCTGTGTTACTCAATTTAAACTACTATGAAATGGCTTAAGCAACTGACAGGCAGCAAATGAAATATCAAGGCAGAAAAATATGAATCTCCTGTGGATTTTACCAAAAAGAAACCGCACTTGAAATAATAAATTCCAGCTGTGAATTAAATTCACAATAAAACTGATGAGATAATGTCAAAATATATGTATTTATAAAGAAAGTAAGATAGTAAAGTAACTCATGTTTAAAGAAATGTGCCAGATTGTCAGTCCGCTGAATGGCACAAAATTTTACCACTCTAAGTAGAATTTTAAAACGCCCTGCTATTGAGACGTTTCGGTAGCTAAATCCACTTTAAAGCAAAAACTCCAACCCGTATGTAGTGGCGCTTGTGTCTACGGACCATATGAAAAAGCCCAAAAGTAGGCAACAACTTAGTCACAAGGTCAGAAAAGAAAAATGAAATATTAAGCTATGTTAAGGTTAAATAAAGTATGGGTTAGTTGGTACATTCTTCGTAGAGTAGTTTAAGAACACATTTGTGTGCTTTAACGACCTTTATGATAATCAAACCATCAATAGTACGCTGGCTCTAGGTCTCGTTATGTTTGCACAAAACTTCAAAAAGCAGGAACACAACACACCACAAAGGAGGCTAGGTAGACATACAGCTGTTTCATTGGTACCTCTACCAAATCATCAGTGCCTTTCGCCTAATGTACTGGCCCCAACGACTCTTACTCCATGCCGGATGTAGTTTAAGAAATAATACAAAAAAGAAAAATGAATTTTATAGATTGCTTTATTTTACAGGGTCGCAATTTGAACGAGTCGATAGTGGAGCACTGTCAAATGGCAACGAGACAATCCTACTGTCAAGGGCAGATGGGTTCTATTTCCGACTCTAGGTTATGTGGCTTTGCTCCAAATCAATTTCCGTCTTTCCAATTTCGATCGCACATTGTCTTCAATTTAGCTCTCCAACACAAATTGATAAGTGGGTAAATGTTTACTTTAAGGTAACTAACCCTGAAAATTCTGGAAGTATTTTCCTCGATGGACTGCGAATTATGAAGCATTTACGTGCAAACACTAATTGGCAGTTGAACATGGTTCTTTTTGAGTCCATGAGATATTAAATCGTGCAATTTTTATACTCTGTACCGAAGTTACAGAGTATAACCGAAGCATAGAGTATATTAAGTTTGTGCAAAAGTATATAACAGGGAGAAGGAATCATTTCGGACCCTAATAGATATATATATTCTTGATCAGCATCAACAGCCGAGTCGATTAGTCATGTCCGTCTGTCCGTCTGTCTGTCCGTCCGTCCGTATGCACAAACAGATCTCAGAGATGGTAAGAGATAGAAGTTTGACAAGTACTTGCAGGCAGAGCTCCTACTCTAGGTACAGAGTATTTTATAGTCGGGCTTGATCGACTTTCTCACTTGTTTTTTAAATAATTTTGCCGGCAGCTCTAATTTCTACCAAAGTTCTACATATGCAAGGCTTTCCTCACTGAAATTAACGTTTTCATTAATTACATGAACATTCTTGGGATTAAACATCCTCCGACTGGCCAAGAATATCTCATGGACTCTTTGAGGATGCGAGGGAAACGTCTAATGGAAATTCAATTTGGCCAGGTAACCCAGGTAGTGGTCCTTTCTCCCACCAAAGCTAGGAATGTTTCCCTTAAGGACCTTCCAAAAGCGTTCAATGTTTTTTGTGTGGGCGTGTGAAGATGGGTCAACAAAATTCTGTGAATGATTCACGGTCTGATGATGAAATTTCTCTTCACTTAAGCGGTAATTGTTTACTTCAATGTAATGTAATGTGGCTACATTAACTCAGCTCTTCATGCTGATCAAGAATGTATATACTTTATGTGGTCGGAGTTGCTTACAAACATCCAGACAATTTCAATATACCCTTTCCAAGGGTATAAAAATAGATAGATGGCCAATATAAACGGTTAAATAGAAGTTGAAAATCGAACGATAAAAAAATAGCTGAAGTTAAATATTTTCATATACGGGGGTGCCACAGAAACCTCTTCCAACCAAATTCCAACCGAATTCCAATTCTTAGCTGCCACAGAAATTTCTTTTAGTTGGTTTCAAACCTCTAATGTTTTGTTAGGAGATTTTGCAAAGCTCTTTTCTTACTAGCGCCTTTTGTCGAAGTGGACAAGAAACTAATAACTCATGTTTGGCGCCAACAAATTTTTAAATTTTGCATTATATTGGTGGAGAATGCGACTTAAAATTGAATTATTATTTAAAAACGCATCATAAAACATATAACAGAATCAAAAAATTTCAGTTAATCATAAAATTAACACACATCTAAAATAAGGGAAATTTTTTTGGCGAGATTCAGCCCTGTTTTTAGAGATGGAACATCAATTGGAACATGTGGTGTTCCAACTAGATTTTCTAATTAGAAAATGAAATCTCTAGAAGTTCTGTGGCACCAACGAATTTTTCGAGAGATTTACAAACCAACCGTCGGCAAAATCTCTAGAGATTTCTGTGGCACCCCCGATAAGCTTTTAATGGTCCAACACCGCAAAATTTGCCAACATTTCGTACGAGTATTAAAAAAAAAACGCAGGAGTTGGCAAATGAAAGGTTAACGTTCTAAATATTGCAGAATTTTTACATTTTTCATAAGAGCTAAGATTATTATGAAGATGTAATAGACGGCAATAGTAAACGAGTAAATACTGTAAAGGAACAAATGGTGAAAAAAATCGCAAAATATCCAAAATTAATGTAAATGTAAAATTGGCTATACAGCCCCTCAAAGGGGCCAAGCCAAGCTTCTGACAATCTCTTGGCGTGTGTGCTTTAAATTTTTTCGCACAAGAGAAAGGGACCTACAGTTTAACGTCAGAACGCAAAGTTTGAGAATTTGCTGTTTTCTGGCTAGTTACTTCCACAGATGGCGCCACTAACTGATGAAGGTGACCGTATGTGTAAAAGCTAATTTCTAAAGAAAAAAAAAAACTTTTTTATTTGATGTTCCGAGGCGGGATCGAACCCACGACCTCCCGCCCAACAGTCCAGCACAGTAACCGCTGGGCCACACGCGGCCACTAAAGTAAAGTAACCTTTAAAGTAACTAACCAAAATTGGACGTCGTAAGTACAGTTAAAGTTTATTTAAGTTTTCCTCTCAGCGCTACAAGTATTGATATACTTATATTTATAACGCTAATCACAACGGCAAATGGTTCAGTTAGAATTTAGTTACAAAATTATGTGGTCGCCTTGTAGAAGGTTTAAGAAAAAAAAATTTCGTTTTTTTTAAAATATTATTTTAAAAGGAGGAGGATGTTTACTCGGAGGACGATAGTGGACTATCACTTACAAAAAAAAACGCCTTTCTGGAACTAACGTAGAATAGGACTCCTGTGGAAACCACGTTAAAAAAAACGCGACTTGAATTTTAGGTGTCGAGTTTTCCTCCTATTTATAATTTATTTATTAGCAAAAACAAACTGAATTTGATATGTGATCGAGCATATATTTGTTCTGCACGTAAATTCTTCATAATTCGCGGTCCATCGGGGCAAAATAGTTTTGGAATTGAAAGCAACATTATTTTTCTGCATAGGTTGCACCAAATGAATTAAATATTTTAATTTTTTTAGTATTAAAATTTGCGTTCTAATAAAAACATGCCTAATACTTCATAACAATTAAAAACGAGAAAGGCAAAGCTAACTTAGTCTGTGCCGAAGTTCTGATACACTTAAAGAAGCTTGTCTCAACGGTTAGCGAATTCGACCAAACTTCGCAGATCAGCTTAAATACATTCAATATTACCCATAATAGTGTTTGAGAGCGGTAATATTGAGAACAAAACCGTTTTTCTCACTGAAAGCCATTTTCCGAACTAACATTTCTATGGCAGCTACAAGAAGTAGTCATCCGATCCGGTCGGTTCCGACATATTAGCAGCGTGCGGTCAAAAGAAGACTCTGTGCAAAGTTTCAGCTCGTTAGCTTTAAAACTGAGGGACTAGTTCGCGTAGAAAGAGATAGACGGACAGACAGATGGACAAAGCTTAATCGACTCAGCTCTTCATACTGATCAAGAATATATATACTTTATGTGGTCGGAGATGATTCCTTCTATGCGTTGCAAACTTCTGGGCAAAAGTATAATGCACTTTTCAAGTGTATAATAACCCACATTGGCGCCCTCTACATATGGTAGAACCCCTGTGTACCATCTTGGGTACCCACAGAGGGCTAAGTGTTTTATACTTTATGATTGGCGCAAAAATATTTTTTGGAGCGTATGACTTAAATTTGAATTATAATTTTAAAATGCATAATACACACAATCAAAAAATTTCATTGTAACATCAAATTAACTCATATCTACACACAAAAATATTACCCTCTTAAGGCCTATTCTAAGATGACATAAATACTATTTTCGTCACAATTCTTCATATGAATAGAAACACTTTTGAACAACTTAGCAAACTGAATGCTTTTGAAGAACTGTCTTAGTTGTAAAGAAAATAATATTTATGTCATCTCAGAATACGCCTTTAAAATTAAAGCATTCTAAAGATATTGTTACGAAAATTAAAAAATAAATTAAAAAGGCCATAACTCTGAACTATTCAATTTCCCATTTACAGCTTAATACAGTAAATTCCCGAATACAAGATCAAATTTGAGAACATAACAAAAAAAAAAAAGACACCCGCATTTTTTTAAATTACGAAAAATTATTTCAGCAAAATTAATCGATTTGCATGGAGTCATCCATATATATTCTTGATCAACATGACGAGCTGAGTTGATATAGCCATGTCCGTCTGTTAGTCTGTTTCTATGCTGTCTCCTCCGTCAGTTTTAAAGGCATTTTAACCAAACTTTGCACGTAGTCTTTTGGTACAAATACACATTTGTCGAAACCGGGTGGATTGGATGACTATTGTATAGGGTTGCCCATATTCGATCGGACAATTTTGTGTACCCATATTCTGTTTTTTTAAAAAATCAAAGAAAAAAATAAAAATTTGGCGGTTGGCAATCTTAATCATTTAATTTGTTCCAAGTAGATTTGTTTACATCAATTTTTGAATATGATATCTCTCAAATGGCCGCCTCTGGCGTTGATGGCGTATTGTGCCCTTTTTGCAGCATTTTCCATCGATTTCGCCAACATTTCGGCCGGAATAGCGGCTATTTCTTCACGAATGTTGTCCTTGAGCTCTTCTACGGTCCTTGGTTTGTTAACGTAAACCTTTGACTTCAAATATCCCCACAAGAAGAAGTCAGGCGGCGTCAAATCGGGCGAACGCGTTGGCCAGTCCAAATCACCACTTTTCGACATCAAACGGCCCGGAAACAATTTCTTCAGAAAATCGATTGTTATGCGACTTGTGTGCGGTGGAGCGCCGTCTTGTTGAAACCAGAACTGCCTCATACGCTTTCGACGAATAATTGGCATCACAAAATTGGTCATCATGTCGCGATAACGCTCCTGGTTGATGGTAACAGCATGGCCATTTTCATTTTGAAGAAAAACGGCCCAATGACCGTTTTCGCACTAACGCCGCACCAAACTGTGACTTTTTCGTCATGAAGAGGCACTTCTTGAATCTCTTCAGGATTTTCAGTGGCGTAAATACGGCAATTTTGCTTATTTACGGTCCCATTCAATGTGAAATGTGAAAATGTGAAATTTTTTAAAAGCACGTTGAGTTTTCACAATTGACTTGTTCTGTTGAATGTAAATTTCAACTATTTCAGAGCGCTCGCGTGGCGTGTATTGTTCCATGGTAAAAATCTGCTTGGACTGACGCTTCAAACGCGGTATGTCATTAAGCGATCTGACATCTCTGTCAAAAGTTATGGCGTTGCCAGATGGGTCCGTCGAATATGGGCAACCCTGTATAGCTGCCATACCAAAGATAGGTTTGAAAAAATATCTTAGTACGAAAAACTTTAATGCTATCGCTCCCAAACTTGTTACTAATCAATATTGTATTACTACCGCACAAATCTGTCAAGTTTAATCCAAATCGGATGACTATAGCATATAGCTGCCATAGAAACGATCGGTCGAAAAAATAGCTCTAGTAAGAAAAACTTTCTTCTTTTCTGTTTCAACACAGTTTTGGAGAGTTTGATCAAAATCAGACGAATATATCGTTAAGCTGCCATACAACAAACTGGCAGCCATATATCATGCTCCTAGGGTATGTAAACTTCGGTGGATCCGAAGTAAGCTTAGCTTTATTTTTTTATTGTGTTGTTCCTGTTTTTGTGCAACTGTATTTAATTTTTGTCCCAAATGTGGTGACTTAGTTCAACTGTTCAAAGTATAACGAGGCCCCAGCCGTTGCCCAAAATCACTCAGCAAATTATACCGAATGCTTGCGGAAGTCATGCATCACTTTGCATTTAAGAGAGACAGTCAATTTTTCCGTCCTCTCTTCTTGGGGAACCCAGCAGTAGAGGACTTTACTTTAAAAATTCATCATGTATCTTCTTTATTCCTATTTAACTGTGCATTGTAGCTGGGGATTGAGTTTGAATGGGGGATTTTTGAAAAATTTTAGCTCTATAGTTAGTGGCCTAGGCTTTGCCGAATTGGTCGGGAGGTCATTTATATTTGTAAGATGGACTCTAAAAATATTTAAAGCTGTTTCATTCTGAAAAGATCTAAAGCAGCCCTTTCCATTTAACAGCAAATATTAATTAAATATCTCGACTTAATTACTTTTCGGCCAAACAAACATACAGAATTCCAATTGCTGAATGAAGCAAAAAAAGAAAGAAAAAATTATCTGGTTAGTCTGCCTGCCAACTGCTTAAACCTAATGCACTCGCTGGCAGGGATTGCGGCTACAAGTACACACTCCCTGGGCCAGGTGTGCACTAGGCGATAATGATTGTAATTAATTTAATTCCGTTATATTTTCATCTAGACGGTAATGGCCGCGATGCGATCCTCCGCAATGCGCTAAATGCTGTGACTTTTGTTGTTGAATCCTTTTTATTTTGCCGCCTCATTACATTCCGCATTTCGTTGTGCTTCATTTGCAGTTCCCGTGCAGTTGGCCTGCTTGTAAAATCAGTTAACTCCTTTTTGCTAATTACTAAAGTTTAATTTTGGTTGGTGGCTTCCCATCCTGCCATCTTGATGTTCGTGTTAAGGAGCGTATGTTGTACTTACAGGTAAACACTCGCAAAATAAGTTAAATTTTCTGAACTTTAATAAGTATGAAAGTTCTTAATCCAAACATCAAATTCTCTTTGTAACTGCGATAGAGACGTTTTCAGGTTTCCTTTAAGGAGCAAATCAAAATTACTCGAAGTTTAAGTACAAAGCTCACCGTTTTGTTTTTCCAAGTGTACGAGTAACTAACCGTAAACTGAAGGTTAATTAAATGTCGTTAAAACTTCAGCTGTCGAGAAATGCCTTTATCATTTTACATACTTGTCCAATGTGCCATTCGCTGCTGATGCTTGCTAAAGTTTCAAAAACAAAAGCAGTCCACAGGATATGGGCTTTGTGATTGACGGAAACAAACGAAACTTTCCCTCGCCCAGCACTTGAAACTACTGCTCTTCAGTCAGATGCACCGACGAAGTACCCTTTGGCCTCGTCCTGGAGCCCTCGCTGAGTGCATCATGCTCAAGTTGTCAAAAGGTAAATATTTTTGCTTTAGTTATGAAATTTTCAAGCAGAATCAATCAAGTGCTTCAACTTGATGCAGAGCTTCATGGACTCTTAAAGTTTGATGGCAACCGCAGCTCTCCACACCGCCCGATGTGCAGGATGCAGGTAAAGATGGCTGCCACTATCACTGCCCGTTGCACAACCGCAAATTACACGTCAGGCCAGGCCGAAGATACGATGAGCAATTTGGCTCTTTAATACACACCGAGAGACAACCACAGAAACAAGCTGCCTCGCCCCTCATATCCCGCAGCCCACTTCACCGTCAAGGGCGGGCGAATGTTGATGTTTTTGCCAGATTGATGAACATACCCCCAGCCAGGAAGCAGCCTCAAGGATCCGCCGTTGCTGTTGTTGTTGTTGTTGCTTTATTTGTGCCTCTGTTGAAAAACAAATAACAATAATTATCTTGACAACAATTTCCGGTATTTGTGCTCAAGTCGAGCGCAACAAAAGGCAAAATGAAACTCAACTCAACTTCAGAGACGTGCCAAAGGAGCCAGCAGCAACGGGTCCGGGTCGAGTGGATAACTTTTTGGTGGGAGAAGGGGGGGTGGGAGCATTCAGGCGGCACAGGTTTGAATATTTCGCAGCTCTTCTTCCTGTTGCTAATGGTGGGTTGGTGGGTTGGTGGCTTACGGGGGGTGCTGTGGTTGAGCAGCTTGTAATCATTGGACTTGAGGGGTCGGTACATTTTCTCCTTTAGTTCTCCATTGGCAAATACGAGAATGTATGATGTCAGAAGTTGTTAAACTTTTGTAAATTTGATAAGTGAAACCAAGCCAGGACTCACTAACCCACAGCCTCTGTCATTTATGGTTGCAGTCACCTGAAGAAAAGTAAACAAACCAATCCCAAACCTCATTTCAAAATATTAAATGTTAACTTGAGCGTGAAATTAAAACATTAATTTATAAATTTCGGCATTGGATTTGTGGCATATTTGATGACGATCAGAAATGTTAATCGCATGAATGACGCATGATGGGGATTAGGCTTTTAAATGTGGAATTAATGAGCTTTGAGCTGTTGCCTTTAAAGGGCCAACTAAAGAAAAGACAGTTTGTACGGTATTAATCAAGTGGAGGTAGATTTTTCTCTGTACATACAAAAGTGAATCGTGGTTTGTTGAAATATTTAAAACTTGCAACTGACTGAACCAAATTGGACACTTCGAAAAAGAGTCGATTAAAATTTCAACAGGTGGCGCTGTATATTTCGTTGGCTCAGTAGGCGGTCATTCCAGTCTCCAGTTTGGTTAATTATGTTGTAAAAAAATGTAAAATTGGCTGACAGCTCCTCCAACGGGGCCAAGCCAAGCTTCTCACAATCTCTTGGCGTGTGTGCCTTAAATTTTTCGCACAAGAGAAAGGGACCTACAGTTTAACGCCGAATCCGAACGGCAAAGTGTGAGAATTTGCTTTTCATGATATCCAGCTGGCGCCAATAGCTGGTGAAGGTGACCGTATGTGTAAAAGCTATTCTTCTAAAGAAAGAAAAACTTTTATTTTAGATTGTTCAGAGGCGGGATCGAACCCACGACCTCCCGCCCAGTAGTCCGCACACTATCCACTAGGCCACAGACGGTTAATTATGTTAAGCTACAATAAGTTGTCATTCAATCGGAATGGAAAAGAAAATTAATTGAAACAATGTAAAAATATATTAAGCCGCTCTCTAGCTTAGATTCTTTCACTTTCTCTTTCACTGCCTTTTCAGCACTTATGTTAGAAGCATAACGGCATGGGTGCCATTAAAACTCTTCTTTTGTTAAGAGTGGAAGACGACGAACTTATTTTTTTGGTCAAGCGCAGCAGCCACTCAAATCTTTAATGTTATCGCCAGGTTCACCACGAATAAAACTTTGTCTTAAATTTGTTTCGAGAATAAATAGTCTCTTTGGAAGAATAGTTTTTTTTTTTCTTAATCTTGAAAAGATTAACTTAAAAGATTTTCAATGGAAGAACAGCCCTGAGGGGAAAGTGTCTAGTTTACAACCAGAAATGTATCGGTCGCTAAAAACTTGCAACTGGTTGCACTTCCAATCCAAATCCATGTATTGAAGTCGTCCATTTTACACAGGCATGTCATAGGAATGTGACAATTGTCTTCGGCAGCAGCCATTTGCAACCAGTTTAATGACAAATGGCATAGGTGCAAGAGAATTGTCCCCTTTAGAAGCCATTTTCAACCAGATAAATACCAGTTGACCCTTGTGTGTTCCTTCTGACAGTCTGTTTGTTTCGCTGCGCAATATAATAGTAGTATAGCGGCATCTGGCGATGAACTCACTCATTACCGATTCGTTTGCAACCAGCTCAATTACAATTTAATTACAACTACCTCAAATTAGTATTTTAAACGAATTTTTTCGGATGCTAATGTTTGTTGTACCAGTTTAATTCAACAGGTCTTCCAACTAGGTGTATGACAGTATTTTTTTGTTACTAGTTGACAATTTCACTGCAGGGAGTTTATACGATTTTTTATTAGCACCATAAACTAGGAAAATTGTTGGGAAAAAATTCAATTTTTGCAGTTTTTACACAATTTTTTTTCGTGCGATTTCAGCACTTAAAATCTAGATTTTTTAAAAACTGATAAATTTAATGCAAAGTTGCCGATAAAAACATTTATAACGCCGAAGTCAAGCACCGGACTAAAAAGTGGTTTCTGAATGAATGATAGGGCATTCGATTACCTTTCAAGAAAACATTACCTTTCTATAAAGCATGAACCGATACTGAAGATATACACATTTTCTAAAGGTACTTTATTTCAAAATCAAAAACTACCTCCACCAAAAAATATTTGAACTGCATTTTTGGACTCAGCAAGGGGATTTACAAAAGAAACTGCTACCAAATGTTCGGAATCGGAAATGCTGTAAACTAGTGTTATTCATCGGAATTTTTTTAACCGCGCGTGCATTATGAGGCATTTTGCCCTGCACATCCCGCCAGAGCCTTTCAATATTTTGTGTTTGAGCGTTAGTTTGTTGATCCACTATCTATGATAATTCTTCATAATTCGCGGGCCATCGAAGAAAATTTGTTCACAATTTTTTGAGCATAGGTCGTTATACAAGACAATTACAGGCTGTAATTTACAGCGTCTTTAACTGGCATTTATCCCATCTTCAAATAATCTTGGGTTCTATGAAAATTTTTAATTTATTATACTCTGTACCGAAGGTACATAGGTATATGAAGTTTGTTCAAAAGTATGTAACAGGGAGAAGGAATCATTTCCGACCCTATAAAGTATATATATTCTTGATCAGCATCAACAGCCGAGTCGATATAGCCATGTCCGTCTGTCCGTCTGTCCGTCCGTCCGTATAAACAAACAGATCTCAGAGATGGTTAGAGATAGAGGTTTGACAACCTTCTACAGATAGTTAGTCTTTAGCAATATGTATCGATTTGCCAAAGAAATGATAAAGATCGGCTGAGCGGTTCTCAAGTTATGAGCAAATAAGTGAAGCAACTCCCAGAGGTCAGAGGGGTGTCGTCGGTTAAGGCGTCTTCTAAGCCTGTGTGTGGCTAATTCAGAGGCAAGTCTGTTGGTGTGGGCCACCAGTCGATCATGATACCTGCTGGTATGCATATTGATTTGCGCGCATAGTGGTAAAACATCCAGATCGCGATATAAGGTTATATGTCTGACATACCATGGAGCGTCCGCGAAGCGCTGATGTACTGCTGTAACCCACAGAGGGATCCCCCCAGTCCAGGAAGGCATAATAATAGCCTTGTGTACAAGGATTTTGCACCGCAACGAAAGTCCGCTACGAGGTTTGAGAAGTCAATCGAGTTCCTTGACCTTAGCTGCGACTGTAGCTGCAGCTCGTACCACATGGGCTTTCCAGGTCAGCCGGCGGTCCAGAGTCACACCAAGGTATTTGACAGAAGATTCCGAATACGGAACTCTTGACCCTACACACAAAGAAATCTGTGGGTAGATTTAACCGATATTGTGGGTTGGAAATGCGCCAACCCACAAAGTTGGTAAAATTAACCAAATTGTAGAGTAACTTTCACGTAAACCTTTACGTAAGAGGAACTATTGCTATGGTAAATCTAACCGAAAATCTCGTTTAAAAATGCGCCAACCGACATAAATAAGTAATATTTACCGATGTTTACAGTAAGTACCTATCTTACTGAATTTCACAGTAATTTTACCATACAATTGGTAATTTGACAGCTGTTACACAACTGTACAACAGTAGGGTGGGATACTATTTTAGCTGTCACAAGTTGGCAATCTACTTGAGCTCATCGCAGAGCAGAAGAGGCAACCCCACTACTCCCCCACCCACCAAATTTGGTTCTGAAACAATTATTGGAATTAAACAAATATTTATTAAACTTGAAAAATTTTTACTTACTTTGGGGGGATTCGAACCCGGGGCCATTGGTCTCAACACGATTGGAAGCACGTCTTTACCAGTTACGCTACGCGCGCGTTAAAAGCAACGCCTCTAACATATTACTTGTATTAAATCTGCCTAAACATATGCACCAAAAATTTCTTGAATATCGCATAAATGAGACCACTAGTAATTCTCAAGTTCTAATTCCGTTGAAGTGCTCTATAAAAGACCAACTAAAACTTGCTAAGTTAACAATTTTCGCGGTTAGATTTGCCGTCGGAACAGTTAATCGGTGCATCAAACACATTCAAAAAGTTATACCAAATGTGCGGTTAGATTAACTTGTAGGTACAGTTAATTGCTGCAAAAGCAAAGTATGGGATGAGAAAATTACGTCAGAGTTACTAATTCTATGGTAAAGTTACTGTAGTAGCCGTAACTTATTAAAACAAAGAAAAATTTGACAAAATATTTGTAGTTAATTTTACTAGGAGTACAGTTGTTAAATGCAACAACAAAACTCGTGCTAAAACAAATACGTAAAGCTTACAAATTTCTTCAGTAGATTTTACTGTTAGCACAGTTACAAAACAACACCAAAACCACATGCATAAAAAATTTGGAAAAAAGTTACTGTCAGCGTAGTTAATTTTACCCACCAGATTTTTTTGTGTGTAGGAGTCGCACTAAAGCAACTTTCCCTCGTCTCATGGCGAAGGTGCAGTGTTGACTTTTTGAACGATTATTGGCAAAGTTCCAGCGGTTCGCCCAACGACCAAAGCCATCCAGAAACTGTTGGACCTTAGCAGATGATCTTTTGCGGCTATTGCTAGAGGCAATAAAAGCGGTATCGTCAGCATACGTGGCTATAAAGGTGCGATGGGCTACTGGATATGGCAGATCCGAGGTGAAAAGGGAATAAAGTACCGGTCCGAGAACACTTCCCTGAGGTACCCCCGCAAAAATGGGACGGATGCTAGATCGGTCGCCTCTCAGCTCAACCGTAAATCGGCACCCAAGGAGAAACGAGCGTACCAATAGATATTGTTCTGGCAGGAGGAGGGACTTAAGCTTAAAAAGCAGGCCCTCGTGCCAAGCGCGATCGAACTCCTGCCTTATATCCAGAAATACGGCAGAGCAATATTGGAGGTTCTCAAATGCTTTTAAGATGTGGTTTGTGAGTCGATGATCCTGTTGCGGCGCACAGTGTCCTCTGCGGAGACCAAACTGATGTTCTGGTATAGCCTCTTCAACCGCGCTAACTGCCAACATTCTTCCAAGAAATATTCTTTCAAATATTTTGGAGAATAGGAGTCAGGTTTCGAGAGATCCTTGCCCTTCTTGGGAATCATCACAATTACCGTAGACTTCCAAGAGGTCGGGAAGTATTGAAATCTTAGCATTGCGTTAAACAGCATAAGCACGAACAAAACTGTTCTGCCGTCGACATCATCAATGCCCGGGGCCTTAGTGGACTTTAGTTGTCGCACTTCATCCAGCGAGATGGGTCTGATGGGAGAGAGTGGGCTTGTTTGGTGGCGACATCATCAGCGAAAGCTAGGCTGTAGGGGGTGAATCGTCCCTCTAAGTCAACGAAAATTTTGAAAATTTTGTGATTTTTTTTACCATTGGATCAACATCTTCTATTGATCAACTCCTGCCTTGTCATCTAATGATCAAGCGCTGTAAAAAATATTTTTCAAAAAATGTTGCGGATTTCGCGGTTTTTTTGAACAGTAGTTACATTGCCTAAGTTCTAGTCCAGGTTTTCAAGTTTCAAATCCAAATCCTTTTAGCCGTTTGTGGGTGAAAGCGCTTACACAAATACTCTTATAATCATTTTGCGTATTTCGCGGTTTTTTGGACCATTTAAAAAACAGTTATATAGCCTATGTTAAAGTCAAGGTAATCAACAACCATTTGTGAGTGATTGAGTAAGAAACGGGCAAACATACATTTAGTCAGAAGCGAAGCTCTTAAATTTTATGCTTAATTTGTTGTTTGATAGAAACGTTCCGTACAGCCGTTGTACACCTTTGCAGATTCACATCTAGAGGGCTACTTATGTGAATCTAAAATATACAAAAAGAGAGCTTACTCGCTATAACTCGCTCTCTCTCTCTCTCTTGTTTATCTCTCTGTTAAAAACCGCTTTTGTTGTTGTTTAAAGAAAATAAATCCATATTGGATCTTCTTAATTGATTCCGTACGTGGAAATAAGATAATTTCGAGGTTAATTCAGGGATGCAAATATTCGTACTCAAGTCAATCCTTTCGTAAATCTGGGAACGACCGAATTCGGACACTGTTTGGGAATGACTTTTATCCGAATATCTTCGACTTTTTTAATCAGTGTACAATGGCAAACGGAAGTCAGAACTACAACCCCAACAACAAAAAGCAAACAAGATTCCAGAAATGCCTTTTTACTGACTTAATTCCATATTGATGGATGACATAAGCAGATAACCAAAAAAAGCTGTAAAGTAGAGTACACTCCTTAAAAATAATCACATTTTTGAAGCTAGCAGCCTTTAGAAAATATTAAGGGTATGCTTTCAAACTTCATTACAAAATAATCCGTTTAAAGTTAACATAAAAAGCCATCCTCGTGAAGCTTGTTTAACTGCAACGTTTTAATTGTGTCTCTTTTTCTACCACCAAAAACATTTTCAAGCAATTTCATTTAAACAGTTTTGGTCTAGAGAGTTCATTAAACACTCGTACACACACACACACACACAAATAAACAGTGGGCAAAATATTTTAATTTGTATTTAGTTTAATGCTCGAACACGCTTCTTCCCCAGCTCTTACACGACGCCATGTGCAAAAAAACCCACTTCAAAAGCGTCCGCGGCTACCACAGCTCCTTCCATTCCCAGGGCTACGGCTAGAAATTCCTTTTGAGCGCATGGTCAAATGATTCTAGGCTATTCCTTTTATGTTGCACCCACGACGCCTTAAGCTATGCAGTAACTTTTGGCGGTTAACCTGGGACAAACAGGATGGAGCGACTCCAAACAAATAGCCACAGGACTTTCAACTACAGAGCACTTGGTCATATAATAAACTTTAATGGGCATGTTCATAATAATAAAATTTCATTAAATTGCCATGGCCAGAAGGGGAGAACACAAAAAAAAGCACGAAATGGTAGGCAAATTTTTCGGTTCAAGGAAAATTAAGACAAGTGGCCCCAAAGTGGGCGTGCACCACTTTAGAGAAGGCGCATGTGACCCTTGCAAGTGTTGCCGGAAGGAAGCCAGAAACAATTCAATTACGTTGCATAATGGTTGCGTCGTCGTCCCCCAACCCCCTTAACACTCCGCATGTGTGTAATAAAGTTTCATTTTATAGACCTGCCAGCACGTCTGGGCAGCCGCAGCCGCAGACGCAGCCAC
Organism: Lordiphosa stackelbergi; assembly: GCA_018904235.1. Classification (NCBI taxonomy): domain Eukaryota; kingdom Metazoa; phylum Arthropoda; class Insecta; order Diptera; family Drosophilidae; genus Lordiphosa; species Lordiphosa stackelbergi. The sequence goes on from JAEIFU010002096.1 coordinate 27,236, forward strand.
AGCCTCAAAAGCATAACTCGTGCTTGTCACACTGACCGTCCCGCTCGGATGTTGCCATTGTGGCAGAAATTTTCACAAGTTTACAAGAAATTTGAAAGCATTACTCTGTGGTCAGTTGGCCAAAAATATAAAAAAAGGACCCAAATTCTTTCCCAAAATTCTCGCAATTGTTGTTGTTGCTGCATTTGCAGCTGTCAAAGGAGCCGCACTAAACACTAAATAAAATTTTAGTTCTCAACTGCGTATGCAATACGCACAAGGCAAACTAAGCATCGCACATCCCTGCAGATTAGTCCGGACCTCGAAGAGGCCAAATGGTAGTAAGTAGTTTGTTAACAAAATAATAAACTTAGGACCGATCTCTTGTCTTCTAACCAGATGCCAATTGTTAGATAAACTTAAAATTCACTCTCGTATTTGTTAGTTTATGTGACTGATAGGTCTAGGTACATTAGACTGTTTCTTTTTTCTATGAAATATGTAAGATCATTCAGGCGCCCCTTGATTCGTTAGTTTATCTATACTTATAAATCAGTAGGCCCGACTGATTGACATACTGACTTGCAGACTGTCAGTCAGTGATATTATCAACCCACAGCCAAAACTAATCCCACAGATCTAAGTTTTGGCATAGACCTTCGATAGTTATGTAGACGCGCACAAAGAAACAAAATTTGGAAAATTTCATCGCATAATTGGTAAAAAGGCAAAAGAGAAGTTTGTATGGGGCACATAACGACTGTAGCGCTCAAAGAATGATGTAGACTAAGCTGTTTTGCTAAAAGTGAGAGAGAGTGAGTGAGAGAGCGAACGACCCATGTGCGTGTATGAGTGTTGTGTGTGTTTTTATACTCTGTACCTTAGGTACATAGAGTATATTAAGAGCAAAAGTATTAACGGTAGAAGGAATCATTTCCGACCCTATAAAGAATACATGTTCTTGATCAGCATCAACAACCGAGTCGATATAGTCATGTCCGTGTGTCCGTCTGTCTGTCCGTCCGTCCGTATGAACAAACAGATCTCAGAGATGGTAAGAGATAGAGGTTTGACATGTATGAGACAAATGCTTCTTATACTTACAGGCAGATCAAGTTTATTTTCAATTTTTGCCAAGCCCCCTCCCGCCCCCGCAATTTTGAAAAAACGTCATATCTCCCACAGTTTTGTAGATAGAGGATTCGTACCTTTTAGAGATATTTAGTAATTAGCAATATGTATCTATTTGACGAAAAAATGATAAAGATCGGATGAGCGGTTTTCAAGTTATGAGCAAATAAGTGAATCACCTCCCCCCACTCCCACCCCTTCACAACCACAATCTTAAGAGAGAGAGAGAGAGAGAGGGAGAGGGAGGAAGAGAGAGAGAGGCAGAGAGAAAAACGTAGAGATGCATTCAGCTCCTACTCTAGGTACAGAGTATATTATAGTCGGGCTTGACCGACTTTCTCACTTGTTTTATATCAAAGAACATTGTAAAATCCGTTTTTGGGACAAATTGCGTTGCTCTTGCACACGAAATAAAAAAATACAACAGTTTAAAATTTCGTGGTACGTATGATCCCAGTTGTCCCGAAAGGGTTAAGGGCATCCACTCTTAATTTCCATTTTTGCCTTAAAAATTGCACCCTAATTTACAAAAAAGATAAGAAATTAGCCCTTAATGTAACTGTAAGATTGAATTTTTTTGCTCATAAGTATAAAACAAGGCACACGCAATAATTTTTTGTCTTTTTTACCTACTGTTTTCTCACTGCCAGAAAAAGCTATGTTGCTTTTGGTTGCGATCTACAACGGCATTGTAAAGCTCAGTCATTTTCCTGCTCAATGGAAATGCGCTGAGATAATTATAATTGCCAAGCCAGGAAAGCCCAAAAATAACACATCCTCCTATCGTCCGATCAGTATACTGGCGATTCTCTCTAAAATATTTTAAAGAATATTTTTGAGCAGACTTTTGCCTTTACTGGACGATGGACGCCTGATCCCTGATCACCAATTTGGCTTTAGAAAATTTCATAGGACTCCAGAGCAATGCGACAGAATTGTGCAACAGATCCGAAATGCATTCGAAAATAAGCAATACTGTTCAGCAGCTTTCATAGACGATCGACAGGCGTTCGATCGTGTTTGGAATCTAGGTTTGCTATCCAAACTCAAAAGAATGCTCCCGGCATCGTACTATCTGCTGCTCAAGTCATACTTGGATGAAAGATCTTTTTACGTCAAATGCGAATTCTGAAGTACACCCTTTACACTTCTGATCTCTCTATCTTGGATATTAATAATTTGATGGTGGACACTTACGCAGATGATACTGCGCTGCTAGCGTCTGATACCGATTCTGTGACAGCATCTTATACTCTGCAAGATCGGCTTTATCTTCTGGAGCTCTGGTTGAAGAGGTGGAACATTGGAGTCAATGCCGAAAAATCTAAACACGTCCAATTCTCACTAAGGCCCCTCGGATACTTCGGCAAAGTATCTAGGAATAACCTTCGAACGCCGCTTGACGTGGAGCAAACACTGCTAAGAAACAACAACTGAATATTAAAGTCAAAAAGATGAGTTGGCTCATAAGGCAAAGCTCCAACCTAAAACTAAAAATAAGCTCCGATTATAAAGCCAGTATGGACATACGGTATCCAGCTCTGGGGCACTGTATCAAAGTCCACCATCAACATAATTCAAAGATTTCAGTCGAAGCTCTTAAGAAGACTAGTTGGTGCTGAATGGTATGTGCGCAACTCTGTTATCCACAGAGACCTGGAGGTTTCCACAGTGATGGAGGAGATTGCCCAATTCAGCAGTAGGTATATAAACCATCTGGAACACCATGAAACCACCTTGCGATCAACCTACCGTTCAGACCGCCCGATCACTGATTGGAGACTAATATAATGAGCACTTCACCCAAAACATCAACCAGTTAATTTTTAGTATAAATAAGCTTAATTAACCTTATTGTTAATCCCATGTAATTTTAAGTCATAACTTATAATACTAATACTCTTATGCCAATTGTATCATAAAATTCGCTCAATGTCCTACACAGGACAGATTGCAAATGAAAAAAAAAAAAACTACCGTTTTCTTTAACCTAACTATAACTTAAAATCTTCATTTTAATGAGGTCCAGTCTAATATACGTATATATGCATATGTGCAGGCCCCCCTCATTGGTCCCTGTGTACTCTTGTCCTCTCGGCCTGCTGTGCGACTCTGCCATATTGAACGAAGATTTATTGCAGTGCCAGTGTGTCCAAGTGGAAATAAATCAAATAATTTTCCATGTGGAAAAATATCAAGCTGGAAAAAAAAAACAAACGTCGGCTGAAAATGAAACGAAAAATCCAACAAAAGTCAAGTCCGGCCCAAGGGCTGGCCAAATTGAGCAAAAATGCTTGGCAGCAAGGGGCTGATGGTGTAATTTACTCATTATACAAGTACACGGACCTTCTGTTGATTACGTAAATGTATGTATGCTCCAGCAGCAACAACAACTGAAAAATGCTGCATATGCATGAGAAAGGTCCGAACTCTGTTCGTAGCCCCATGTATTTTGATATTAGAGCACTTCCCCTCTTGTATCCCCGGTACACTTGGTCACATTACCTTACTGTCATTGTCCAGAAATTAACGAAAATATATGTGTATGTAAGCAGCACACGGAGACTTGAAGCGAGCTCCGCGATGTTGCAACAAAATGAAACACGAAAAAATGAAAGAAAAGTTTTGCATTTCCTCGTGCTAATGTATGTTAATTACAGGGGGATTTTTTCCATGCGGAGGATTTGCATTTTAATTTATGCACCGAAAAATTTGTTTTTTTTTTTTTGAAAGAGAGCAGAATGGCAGCTTAAAAGCACAAAACAAAAGCAGCGAAAATAGCGCAAAACGAGCAGCTAAATAATGGGCCCAAATGAGAAGTTACAGGGACGCAATTTGTACTTGCTGTAGGTAAGAGTGAGTGAGCGATGGAGTAGAAAGGCAGCAGCAAGTGGACACGCCCCGCCAATGCAACGGAAATTGCCTGAAATGTATTTATTTATAGGCAAAAAGCGCCACCTCAGCCCAGGGGCCAAGGATTATATTCAGGTCAAAGCAATTAACACGATGGCCGATCAATGAAAAGTTAAATCAAAAGCGATTTGCAAGGCCTACTGATGATAGATCGGAAAGGACTTTAAAACCGTGCCGTAAGGATCTCAAAATGTTTATATACGGAGGTATTAGGCAAATCTCTTCCAACCAAATTCCAACCCAAAACCAACTCTCGAAATCTCTTTTGGTTGGTTTCAAGTCTGTCGTGTTTTGTTAATTCACCACCCAAACGATTTCGATTAGCTAAATTTATTTTGGAAACGTAAACAACAAATTTTTTCTGAATTAATTAATTTGTTTTCATCAGGGAATCAAACCGAATCTTTTTTTCGGTTCTGGTTCTGTGACGTACCGAACTTATGTTTCGGTAAAAGGTTCTGTTTTGGTTCTATAATTGCAGCGGTAAAATTTAGACATGTCAAAGTGGTAAGCAACCTACACCTACAAATATGGCTGAATTCGACTTACATGAATGCTCAATTGTATTCGCAGTTAGTTTCCATATAATATTCTTAAGTTTGTATTCATTCTATGATTAAAAATCATAAAGTTTTATCGGCTATTGGTTTTGCGTTTATCCGATTATTTAGAGGAGACGCAATAAATATCAGCCTAAAAAATAATCATACGCTCTCTTGAGTAGCTGAAACTGGTTCTGGAATACCGAACACTTTGTGGAATTTTCATTGAGAAAAAAGCCGAGTGAGATGAGAATTTGCCGTTATTTCAATGTATTGAATCATTTTCATAATCTAACAAGAGCGACTTATCTCAGTTGCTTAGGATATCTTGTAATGATCCTTCTGCTTTCTGTTAAGACTTATACATATGTACATATTTTCAAATTTTTTCAATGAGCATTTCAAGGAATATTTTATTGGATTCATTATAAACTAAAAGATTTATTTTCGCTCCATTGCGAACTTTAAGCACTATTTTTACAAAAGCGTTTATTTTCAGTTATAACGGTATTGAAGTCAGTAAGCGATATATGAATAGACTCTGTCTTCGCTGTGTGCCAGATCTGCTTTCCTCATATATTTGCATTTGAACAGAAATGGAAAAAATTCTTGATTGATATCTGCCAAAGTAGTTACCCAAGTAAATTTCTGTTCAGAGGTTAGGGTAGTGTTATAATGCGTCCGAGAAAATGCCACATAGTAATTTACAATAATTTTCTAAATGCTCGCTAGTTAGAAACGAAACTGTACCGTTACAATGTCTAGTTTATTTTTGGTCGTTTCGGATACAAAAATATCGGTTTCGGTTCTAAGTTTTAACCGGTTCTTTTCGGTATACGATTCCGGTTCTGGTTTCGGTTTGATTCCCTGGTTTTAATATAACAATTAGCGTTTCAATAATTGTTCTCAAAACCATCCGAATGTTGCCACTTGAACTCGCCACTCAACCATTCAACATGACTGGCGCCAACATGATTCTAAATTTTTCATTTTATTATTGACTAGCAGCCGCCTTTAGAATATTTGGACTCAAAAGAAGTGAAGCTTACTTAACAATAGCTATCAATCAAATCTTAATCTAGTAATCTTTGTAATAATCTAAACTCATCGATTTTTGGGACAGTTTTATCTACACCACACTACATTTCTCCTCAGTCAATCAAATCTTCTTAATGAAATAGAATAAGAAAATTTTGGAAATTTCGCAATTCGGTTGACTGTTTTATTTACAACTCCTATTTACCGTTGGACCGTTTTTTCTACTCCTCCTATGTTTACCCGTCTATCAAAGCTTTATAATTATCTTAGGTCTTATGAGTCTTATGACAAATTTGAAAATTTCATATTATATATTAGAAATTTGACATATTTTTATACTCTGTACCGAAGGTGCATAGAGTATATTAAGTTTGTGCAAAAGTATGTAACAGGGAGAAGGAGTCGAGTCGATATAGCCATGTCCGTCTGTCTGTCCGTCTGTCCGTCCGTCCGTCCGTCCGTCCGTCATGAGCAGATCTCAGAGATGGTAAAAGATAGACGTTTGACATGTATGGGACAAATGCTTCTTAGACTTGCAGGCAGATCAAGTTTATTTTCAATTTTTGCCACGCCCCCTTCCGCCCCCGCAATTTCGAAAAAAAACGTCATATGTCCCACAGTTTTGTAGATAGATGATTTGTACCTTCAAGAGATAATTAGTTATTAGCAATATGTATAGATTTGCCGAAGAAATGATAAAAATCGGATGAGCGGTTCTCAAGTTATGAGCAAATAAGTGAATCAGCCCCCCTTTCCCCCCTTTCACCCTTTCACAACCAACGCCGTGCAATCTTAGAGAGAGAGAGAGCAGACGAGTGCAGGCACAAGGAGGGAGCGAGCACCCGTGCTCGATGAGCGCAGCTACAGCACTGCACTCAGGTACTGCTACTCTGGGTAATTTTTTTAGTAAATTTAAGATTTATGACTTTAAAATTTGCGTCTGTCTTTCTTTGCGCAAGATTATTTTTTTTATAATTATTATGATATATGCTACTTTAATTTTTTTTTAAAAAACGCTCCAAAAGAGAATGACCTCCGTAATAAAATTAAAGTCCGGCTTGACCGACTTTTCACACGCTTCTTGTAACATATATTATTTTCTGCCTGCGCTTTCGTCAACAGTACATATATTTGCAAATAAAATAGCAATTTACCTATTTTTTATTCACCCTTGGATAAACAAAATAATTGCCCGCGATAAGTTCAGTCCACAGACGCATACGTTTTTTTTTTTTTTATCCCCCTGGTGACCCCACCCCCACCGACCCGCACGACATCCACTTCAGTATTGCCGAGCTGTAATAGATAGAATTTGGCCGTATGATTGTTCCCGTCTCTCTTTTCTTCTTCCCCTGCGTCAAGTACGCAAGTAATGTTCACTGCGCAAAAAACATATATTAACATATAAAACATATTTTAATAATACTCTCAAGAAGAGGTATGTTTACTTAATTGTGAATGTAGCGTTTATTTTTCATCCGATTTTGATGACCAAGGGCAAAAATGTTCGTAAGAGATTACCCAATCCTGTCAATATCTGAGACCTTAGCAATTTTTATGGTAAGATTGAAAAAAAACTTAATTAAGGTATTCACGACCCCCAGTTGAGTTCATGAATTGTTGAGTTGAAAAATTTTTGACAGTTTTACAAAAACAAAATACACTAGCCAGTAATTCCACAACTAAGCAGCCCTGCCCCTTACAAATTGAGCAATATTTCTCCGGTTGAAATGAGAACTTCTACACACTTTAAAAAGTGTGCAAGAAAATTGACATTCTGACAACAAAAAAAAAAAACAACGACAGTGCCAGTTATTGATTTAGGAAATGGTGAAGCGCCTGAAGAGGAATCTTTCGTTTCCAAAGGATGAGGAAAGTTTAAAGTTGGAGATTCAAAAATAAGAATGGCATAAAACCATATACAATAGATAAAAAAGTTTGCGTTGTAAAAGCGTCACGTACTACTTGAGGAGAAGAAATCCTACCACGAAAAGAAAAATATTGACAACGAATTTGAGCTTAAGAAAATGGAACTGAATCAAAAAAAAAATTTTCCTAAATATGAACTTGATGTTAAATTTGGAAAAATATAAATATTTATTCAAACATTAAATTATAAATTGCTTGTCGCTTTTCTTCGTGGATTGGTGTATTCAAAGGTGGGCCATCATTACTGTTCTCTTCGTTCTCAACCTCTGCTTGTGTTCCATCGATATCACGATTAGAAATGAAGATATTGTGTCCTTTTACTGCTGCCTTTTCAGCACACGGTCACCCACTGGCAAACAAATTGTTGGCTTCTTTTATCAGTAATTCTCACTCGCATTTCTATGAGGCTGCAGAATTTGTTTTTTAACACTTCAAAGCAATTTTCAATGCGCACTCAATATTGACTGTGACGTCTATTAAAACGGTTCCGATTTTCGACCTCCATATATTGTGAATTTCTTCGATATGGTGGAATCAAGAAATTAGACAGAGGATATGCAGAATCCCCTGCAATCCACTGTCCGCTTCTAAAAAATATTTTACTGCGCTTAGATATTGTGCTGTTCTTGAATACTTTTGCATCATGAAAGCTTCCCGGATATCCAACCACAATATCCCGAATACGCAATTTTTGATCGCAAACGGCCTGCAGTTTTATAGCATAAACTCGTTTACAAGACTAGTAAGCTTCGAAGTTTTTGGCTTCTCCGAAAGTTTAATCTCCGTTCCATCGATGTATCCTATGCAGTACGGCAGTTCGTGAAACGTCTGTGACGTCTCAGATACATCTACCAGTAAAAAGTCTGTTTGTCACTTTAGATAATGTTCCACCGTCTCCGACTCCGAATATAGATGCAATTTTCGCAATGGAACTACAATATTCCGACGACCCCAGCAGGAACAATACAATTGCAAGTTCTAAATCAACTGGAATCTGCAACCTTATCGTTGAATTATTAAAATTATGATGATTCTTGATCAAGTGTAGACTGTGTGCAAATTGTTGTGGAGTCACTCTCAGCATTTGCAAAAAGCGGTTTTCACCAAAGGTGCCAAGCACATTGTTACGCCAGTCAATAGACTTTGCGTATTGAACTCATCTCCTCGAATTAATTAGATCCTCATACAATTCGCTAACCACTTCCTCATTTACAGCATTCCCATTTATCCCAAATGTATCTGCAATTACATTTAATATTAGAGGAGAGATGGGGGTTGTGATCATAGTTTTGTTTTTCAAACATAATTTCGCCAAAAATCAATATTTTTTGTTCTGTAAATTTTGTATTTTAGTTAAAAGATGCACAAAACTTTTCTCATCACTAGTTTTAAAAATAAAATTTTGGGTTTTTTTTTATTTCATATTTTAAAAAACGTGATTTTTTGACATTTCGAAAATTTGTGGGGGGTTGTGAGCCACCCATCTAAAAGTTCAAAATTCGTGTTTTTAAACCATTATTGTATATTAAATGAAAAAATGAACAATTTTTCTCATATTCTGAATTAAGAAATATAAATAAAGAGTGAAAATTGATTGACGGCATCAGGCTTGTTTTCTTTTATATACGAGCACTTTTTGCTTGTGGCTGTTCTTTTGTTTGCCTTTTTCAATGTTTTTTTACTTCTTTGGAGAGTTTTTCCTCTGTTTTATTGCGCGTCATTGCAATATTCTCTTTGAAAGTCAAAACCGACTTTTTTCAAAGTGGCTCACAACCCCCCATATCTTACTTTTTTTTTGGTGACGTCCCATAACCAAAAAGAAATTGTTACAAAAAAAAACATATTTGTTTTAAAAAAGGCAATTGACCAAAGAAATTTCCCTCTTACTTACTTTTGTCGTTACGAAAAAAATTTTGTATAATATTCACAAGTCAAAAATGAAAAAAAAAACTTTCTTTTTTGAAAAAAAAAGTCGAGTTCTGGTTCACGAACTTAAAGAAGGTGTAGACTGATAGGTTGCTTGGCAAAAGTTAGGTAATAAGAAGGGAGAAACATGACATAAACAAAAAGTTTAAATATATTTTTTTTTTGTGGCCAATATTCGAGTGGCTCAGAACCCCCAGCGGCTCAGAACCCCCCATTCTTCCCTACTATTTACAAAAAAAAGAGATTTAAAGAGATTTAATATTTTTAGTTCGGTCAATTGGTGTTAAATGCTCTGCTTGGGCATCTTAATGCAATCTAGAATTTACAGCAATTTTTTGTATTTTGTTTTTTTTTTGTTTTGACAAATTGAAAACAAGAAGAAGAAAACATAACAATTCATCTGACATGTTGACAAACGGGTTATTCACAATTGAACATGTTGAAAATTCATCAACTCTACAATTCCTTAACTCAACTGGGGGTCGTGAATACACTAAATGAAAAACAGCAAAAAATTGAAAATTTATCAAAAAATTTTCAAAAATCCAACTTTAAAGTGCCATAACTTCGTCATTTATGATTGAATTTTAAAGAACTGTCGTTTTTTTAAGAAATAATTTTATTATCTTTAATTTTTGTACAATTAATACATATCAGTAAACTAAAACTAGAGAAAATGGCATTTTAGTAGACCCACCTTTTTTTCAAAACACTAAACTGAAAATTTAGCGATATCTCAAAAACCGTTCTACTTTTGACATATCTGAGAGCAGTTGTTATGGGCAGAAACACACAAGGGGAAGGAAAAGAATGGTTTCTTCAATGAGAGACCGCGTGTGCTTTGTTTTTTTTTTCTGTTTTGACAGTGGGTGATCGCACTGAAAAAAGTTTAGAGGATTATTTGCGAGCCTTGGCGTAAATCGAAAATTGTATTATGATTTTTTGATTTTTTTTTTATCCAGGGTAGTTAGTAGCATTAAATCTTGAAACTTAATCAATTTCTGAACTGCACGCAGACAGTCAAATCGTTAGCTGCAATGCAATTTCCGCGCCCACAAGTAGGCAATGCAATTGTGAAGTTAATTACTGTGTGCGGGGTGCGCCGCTACGAACTCAAAGTTTCGCTCACCTACTTAGCACCCCAACGAGCACACTAAGCACAGAATAGCCTCTCATCTCCATGACTGTTCAGTTGAATTAATACAAAGCCCAAGTACACGCACTAATGCTAAGTAGATGGGAATACATACAAACAAACGAGGCGGGGGCCACGCAAAGCCTACGACTAGTCTGAGTGAGTAAGCTTAGCACTGAAATTCCCACACATAAATACACAGGCGGAGGCATGAGAGTGTGTGTGTGTGTGTGTGTGGGTTAAGCGTCTTACTCAAGTATTTATGTATTTACATTGTGAATATTTAATGGAGATATGCCCTGGATTACAACAACTTGTAGACGCCATCTTTAGTTGGAAAAAAATAAAACGAAACTGTGAGGTAGTTAAAAGAGAATATTTGAGTTATCAACAACGTTTTATTTCACTTTAATAAATCTTGCATAAACCAAAGATAAGCGTCGAGAGGGATGCAGCTTCTAATAAGCTAAAAGCATGTTGGCCTGAGGCTGGTATGAGTCATGAGTTACGATAATTAGGAAAACACAGTTTTACAATGGCAGCTCTCTCAGTGTTTTTTTCTTTAGCTAATTAAACCACAAATTACAATCTAAAGGGATTTGTGTTCAGCTTGTTTTTTTTTTTAATTTGTGCATAATAAACTTACTTAGTTATTTTCTCAGTTAGAGTTTGTAGCATCGTTTTCCATAAATAGGAAAATGGATTTTAATAATTTCCAAAAATATAGGGCATTTTGTCTAAAAAATCTGGTTTAAGGTAACATTTTTTTGGGAATCCTTTGGTTTTAAATTGGTGGCCGTCTGTGGCCCAGTGGTTAGTGTGTGGACTGCTGGGCGGGAGGTCGTGGGTTCATCCCGCCTCTGAACATCATAATAATAGTTTTTCTTTCTTTAAGAATAGCTACACTACGTCACCCCCACTAGCCAGCTAGTAACTATGAAAAAATTTCTCAAACTTTGCCGTCTCCTACTGTAGTCCCTTCTCTTCAAATTTAAACACACACGCCAAGAGATTGTGGAAGTTGGCTGGCCCGTTGGAGGAGCTGTCGCCAATTTTACATTTTAAACTAATAAAATAAATATAAACAATTTTTTATTTTTTAGTTAGGAATCAATGGCGTAATTTAACTCCCAAAACCCCAATTGTTTTGCGGGTAAAACTAGTTTCTCTTGAAATTTGCAGAATGGGATGACAACATAAAACCCCAGAGTTTCAGTGTGCAATTAGAAGCATAGCAGCCATTATCGCAGTCACATTGCCACTTAGCCGACTTTTTTAAACTGAATCAGCGGACTTGGAAACAGCGATAAAATGTATAGAGACTGCTACAGCCGAACTGGAAGATATTCAAAAGAAATGCTGAAACTGTGTTTGAAAATATATTTTCTAAGATTTTAGCGTATTCCACAGAAAATTGCAATCCTACCAGTCAGAGTTAAATGCATCCGCAGAGATGCATTTTAGGGTTGCTATATTTCTGCATTGTCACAGATTCAACACAGGCTATCTAACCATAAATCAGTGTTCCTTGGCTTCAGCTGCATTCAAAAATATAGTCAAAACTGGAGCTCGGAGTATGGCAGCAATGCAAAAACAATTTTGGAACACTGTGCTACATTTGTTACCAACGCAACTGTTGAGGAAATCCCCGAATTAAAACTATGGAGACTATACATGGCCAACGCTTTGCATCCAAAAACTTTGAAAGAAGCAATGGAGAAAATTGAAGCGGTAGTGTTCCCAAATGTTTATATACTGCTGCAAACCTTGCTAATTACAACATCCGCTGCCCAACTATCTTTTTCTGCTTTGAAGAATTTAAAAACATATTTGCGGAATTTCAAAACTATAAGGCATTGTTGAGCCCGTTAAATAATTTGTTGATTTTCACAATTATTAATTATAAACCAAAAATTAGCTTTGGGAATGCTGAGACCTGCTTTTTTCCATTTTCCCGGTTTGGGGTCCGCTTTATTTTACATACATACAAATGAAACTGTATTACTGTACTTACTTATATGTCAGAGCGTAAAGATCTTTCGTGTTAAAGATACACTAGCAGCACAGCAAGTCCCGAGAAATGTTCTAATTTAATTTAGTTTTACTGTCAAGAATACACGTCAGCACTCTCTGACAATCTGAGGCAATCCTTGCTGACACCTTGCTCCCAGTGGTAACCCTGGTAGAATAGTCTTTATTAACACTTCATAGTTAACGTTCTATCTGCGACATATATATTAGAGTGTCCCAAAACATAAGGAACAATTTTTTTTTCGCGAAATCAAATCCGCATACCCTCTATTTTTATTCTGTTTGACCTTATTAACTCACAAATTAAATATTATTGAGATTGGACAACGATAACCCGTGCCGAATTGATGCTAAACTTCTTACACAGTACAACACTAAAAAAAACCCCGTCATACGACACTTAAATTTTGATAAAAGGGTCCCTTGTAAGCATCACCTCATACCTAATTTTTAAAATGAAGCTTCTGGGTACTTTTGTTTTTGCAACACACAACGAGAAAAATTGTAAATAAGTTTTTAATGGTTTAAAATAAAATTCTCCAAAATTCAACAAATGTGGACAGGGTCATGGGGAACGCAATATAGAAAATTTACTTCAATCGTGCAATCGGTTAAGGGGCCTTCAGAGGAGTTGAACCTTTATTCTTGACTTTTTTAAAGGCGCACATTAGATTTTCATTAAAGTCGTTTTTTATTATGGTATAATGGGCTATTGGATGTCCCTAAGGGATGGTACGCCCCACCACAACAAAAAAAATATAGTAATTTAAATTTTTATTAATCCAGATCTAACAAGTAAGACCGTTGGTTGCACTCAGATACCCCATTCTGTACAATTGACGAGAGCGTAAGTTAGAAGTCGGCTTTAACCGACTTCGATAAACCCTTTACCCTTGAAAAAAAATATTTAACAGTGCTCCTGCTTTCCTTAGAAAAAATTTCGAAAAAGTATGCAACATAGGGTGGGTGGGGTGGTAGCGGGGGGGCTTGGATCGCATTTTTGCTCATAACTTCTGAACCGTTCATCCGATTTTTATCATTTCTTCGGCAAATCGATTTATTTTGCTAATTACTAACTATCTCTCGAAAGTTTGAATCGTCTATCTTCAAAACTGTGGAAGATATAACGTTTTTCAAATTGCGGGGGGCGGGAGGGGCGTGGCCAAATTTTGAAACAAGCGATCAGCGTACAGATAAGAAGCATTAATCAAACCTCTATCTTTTACCATCACAGTCATACCGACAGACGGACGGACGGACGAACGGACAGACGGACAGACGGACATGGATAAATCGACTCGGCTGTTGATGCTGATCAAGAAATATATATTTTTTATAGGGTCGGAAATGTTTCCTTCTTCCTGTTACATACTTTTGCACAACTTCGCGATCCCCTTTACGCATTTTCTATGTATAAAAAATAGACAGAACATGAGTTTCACATTTGCCCACCAAGCCTTGGTTCGCGGACTATTATTATAAAGTAATGAAATGTTTCAATGTAAGTCAGCACGAGTTACCTTACTCTACCTTCATAAAATTTTATTTACAACTGTTTTAACCAAAAAGTAAAAAATTTAGAGGGTATGTGTAAAAGAGGACGACTTTGATTTTGGGACACATTTTTGTTGTTTGTGTACCTTAAATTATGGTTATATTCTACTACCTAAAAAAATAATATGTAAGTGTATTTGTACCTAAATATGTAGGGCCTTTCTAACTAACAAGTGGAAAGTCGGTCAAAGCCCGCCTATAACATACTTTGTACCTGAGTGGAGCTGAATGCTGCGCTGCTACTCCGCTCATCTCTAAGTTTCTCTGTCTCTTTGTTGAATGAAATGTGTTGTAGGTTGTGTCGGAAGTGGGGGTTTTTGGTCGTTTTTGCTCATAACTCGAGAACCGCTCATCACGGGTCGTGACAAAAATTAACAATAAACTTCATTAACTAGAAGTTTATGTCCCATACATGTCAAACCTCTATCTCTTAACATCTCTGAGATCTGTTTGTTTATACGGACACGAGAAACGGACAGACGGACATGACTATATCGACTCAGCTGTTATTGCTGATTAAGAATAAATATGCTTTATAGGGTCGGAAATGATGCCTTCTCTCTGTTACATACTTTTGCAAAACTTAATATACAGTGCCGCTAAAATGAAAAAGTTTGAAAAATCTTGCTCACATTCTTCTCTCCTTCTTTGCTCCAATTGAATTAATTTCTATCTTTTCTTTTTATTTTAAACCTTCATTTGTTTACTCATTATATACAAGAAAAAAGTAACGGGACAAATGCTACGGTGATTCAGAATTTTGCTTTTGTCGAGAAATTCGCTAAATGTGTGCTCTATTTTTGGCTCATCTGAATAGGTTTGACACTTTTGACTTCACTTTTTGATTGACTGCGTGAATGAAAAGAGTTGATTCTTTTGAATTCCTAAATTTAAAGCAACTACGATCAGTTTTTGTAAAATGGACCGCGCAAAACCTTTAACCGATTTTGAAAGAGGTCAAATATAAGTATTGATTTTTGGTTTAAAACACTATGAAATAGCCAAGAAAATCGGTCGAAGTCAAAACGTTGTGAGTAATTTTCTTTGCAATGAAGCTGACAATGGAATAAAAAAGAATGGAGAAAAAATATGCAACAGCATGGAGCAATAGAATTAGGGAAGCGTTTGCGCTGCCTCTAAATTTTGCTGGTGCAAAACGATAGTGCCCAAAAGATACTTATATTATACAGGCCTGTTCCGAATTCCGAACGTTTTTCAAAAAGTAAAACGAAACGAGAACGAACGTTTTACTCTTTGCTGTTCCCAATTCCGATTGATTTGGTTACGTTTTGACTTTTCGAACTCGGTTTCGAAGTCGCTTTCATAAACAGCTGGCTGGCTAGGCTGCGCGCGTGTTTGTGTATATCGACAGCAGCCAGAGTTATCATCATCTCTATAATTTTAATTTGCAAGTTCTTATTTACATATTAAGTCAAATTATTTTTATTTAAAACAATATTTATTTACATATTAAGTCAAATTATTTTTATTTAAAACAATATTTAATTATTACAATTATATTTGTGATATCAAATATGGTTAAAAATACAGCTAAACTAACTAAGAAAAGTGCTGTGCAAATTCATTAATTTATATGAAGCAACCCTAGCAGCTATCGATTGACGGATGAAATAGACTAAAAAGTAAAGTGGAATTCAGAACAGCTCGGTTTAAAAACGACCGCTCGGTTTTGCTTTTCGCGCAGTATTTTATAGATGTTTATAAAAAAATGATTTTAATATACACTTAAACTGTAAACACTTTAAGTTGTGATGCTAAACGATTAAAAAAATAATCCACATTATTAAACTGATTAGTTTATAATTTTGGGATTTATTTTAATGCTTTTAATAGCAATTACTTTTCATTCCGCTGACTCTGCGGCACAACTTTGAAAACGGCAATTCTGGTCGATTTGCGGAATTCAGAACAGCAATCAACTTGATTTGCGACAATTCCACTCGTTTTCGGAATTCGGAACAGGCCTGATAGTGCCCAAAAAGTTACATCAAAGTGCCTGTAGGAAATCACTATGGTTAGAGGGGAGACGACCATAACCCAAATGTATCCAGAGAGAGCGAACAGGTGACCAAAAAATATTTAGAGAGCGTAAATGAGAGCACGAGCTGACAATTTTCTGACAGAAGCGGTGTCGACCCGAGCAACCTTTTTCTCTAATATTCTTTGCTCCATGACAACAGCATCGGAGAGGCGATTTATCCTACGAACTCTCCAATTCCCACCTTTCTACTGGTAAAATTAGGGAAGAATGCGGCGTAAATGCTAGTGTGGCCACTGTAAACGATTTATCTGAAGCGCCAAAAACTTGAAGAGATTGAAAATAAAAAAAAAACACCTTGTGAGGGTGCTACTATGTGGAATACATCACTGAGTACACCTTTCTGGCCTCGACGGTAAAAATTTAGATCAACCAAGCCGGTCCAACTTTTCCGGACGCGACTGTAAAAGAAAAAGCTGTTTACAAGCCAAAGCATTGATCTGGCAGTCAACTTCAGGGTATTTTTGTCCTATCGAAATACGTTCACACTGGACAGCTCCCATGTTGAGTTTCCTGTGCCGGACCTCGTTCTATTTATCTGAAGCAATCAATGGAGAGCAGACGCATCTACGGCAAAATTTGTGGCAAACAACGTGACTTTAATTTTATTGTGAAATAACCTATTCGAAAAGTGCCTATTCCCATCGACTTTGGTATAAAAGTACATTGTCAACTCCCCTGGCCAATCAGCGCCGTATTCGGGATATTTTGTTTCATTTTCTGGCGAAATTAGAGCTTGTTCGAATCTAACCTAACGCAGGATAAGCCTGAATCCCTTAAGGTGTCTGTGCTGTATTACTTCGTTGTATTTGGCGAAGCCAAAACACGATACGCAAGAGCGCGACGCACTTGACGTCATCAGGCTTCGGCCTAGCTCAGGCCTGGGCATGAAGCTACGCTAGACCCCATCCAAATCCCACAACAAAAAAACCGGACGCATCAAAAGGTTCGAAACTGCATAGTGCCAACGTGTGTTCCTGGTTAGAAGAGAATAGATGAAGTAGCTGGTAGTCCCCAACGTGTGTTGTTCGACATAACCCCGTATTTGGGTGTGCACGCGAGATCTACGGTCTATGACGTCAGAGGTCTTCACTGGCGTGTGATCAACAATTGACATTGACTCAACTGAACTTTTATTTGGAGGAGTTCGCCGAATTCCTGGAGTATTCCTTATCGTTGTAAAAAGCTTTTGTTAAATTAAATTCCTTTGCCCTCAGCTATATTTTACTTATAAGTTTTTTTCGACCTTTTTCTTTGCACTGCACCTCCTTTGATTTTGTTGCATTCCTGAATTATTTTTAAAATTCACAGCCACCTCCACGTCAAAGAGGCCTGCTGGCAGCGATGGAGTAACAGCGTGTGAGTACGGCACAGCCAAAATTAAGTGAAAAGGGTCATGCAACAAAAACCTCAATAGTAGCAGCTTCAAACTTGAAAGTAATTATAAGAGCATATCTTAACTTTTAACTTCTGGGAGTGAAATTTCCAAAAGTGAAACAAACAAATTTTTTGGCTAGTCCAACGATACAGTACATTTAGGGTTACCTTTTCTTTCAACTCTACTTTACATAAATATCCATATTAATTATCATTACTCAATATTCATGGATTATTCCTTATATTCAACCTAAATATTCATAATATTTTTATTAGAGTGTAAACTAGACTTAAGTCAATATGTATGGTATATTTGAAGTCGACCATTACTCAATACAAATTTTGTAGTAAACATGAATTAACTCCCCTCTTTTCTTAAGGGCTCCCTAAGCACAACACAAAGGCAATACAAAGGGAAGAATCACAATCTCATCCTGATTCTACAGGCAGGGCGGGTATAGAAGGAGGCCGTTAACACCTTGGTTCCTCCAACCTTAGATAGGTATCATTTCTGTCTGTCCGTTTTCCATCTGTTTAGTTTGTTTTCCGCTCATATTACCTCGGCTCTGTCTACGATATTATTATCGTAACGCCTTCGTTGAAGCTGCACAAAAAACCACGCCACTTTCCTGAGCAAAGTCACCCGATAGTAGAGAGAGTGTGCAGCCGACGCGATCCGAAGTGTGTTCGTTAAAACCTCTCAACGATGCGCGAATGGCGATTTGCGCAAGAACACATGACGTGAAACAAGGAGTGGAAGACGATGGACCGGATGGCTATAATTACTATTTCCACTATATGCGAAAGAGAGAATGTTCTTTAAGTCGTCATCACTCATGTGCAGGTGAAGTAATGGTGTGGGGAGCCAAATCGTTTTATGGAACATGTGAACTCCAGTATGTCACCTTGAAGATGAACGCAAATGTGAACAAGACTGTGCTCCAAAAGGTTTTTCCCCAGAATCGAGAACATTTGGGGACTTTTGTCCAGGAGAGTATACGAAGGAGGAAGACAATTTAGTAACTCTGGGACCCTAAAGTTGTACAATTAAAAAAGCCTGGTTAACAATTGCACTAAATGAAATTGAAAAATATTATGATTCCTTACCAAACTGTATGTTTAAAATATTAAGAGGAAGGGCATACCAAATACTTAGTTATGCTAAAAACAATGTTCTTTATTAATTAGTTGCCCAGTGCCTTGAAATTTTGCATTTATAGACTTATGTTTAATAGTTTAGTGGTTAAACCTATTCAGTTGAGCACAAAAAATATAACCATTTTTGTTATTTTTTGTTTTTGTTGTTTTTGAAAAAATAATAAAAATTATATAAAAAAAAAAACTTACAGAACAAAACTTTGCTATTCCACAAATGACCCCATTTCTCTTATACAAAAAGTTTATTTCGCTCAAATCTGGAGTGTTAAGGAGGGTACAACGATTCAAACCTGGAAAGAAGTCAAACCTATTCAGTTGAGCGGCACTGTAGTCTGTGTACCTTTGGTAAAGAGGCCACTGGGCCAGCAGACCGAAATTTTGGCCAAAAGTCCCAAAGTTTTGTTAGGGAAACTGGATAAAACGAAGGTACGCAATGATTTTGAATACATATAGCTGTTTGTGTGGCAAAATTTTGAACCTTTTTACCAAATAGTTTTTGAATGGCATCCGTTTCAAAATTTGTTTTTCTTAAAATCTCTGCAAAAAATAATAATAATAGTCAAATTTAAAAAAGCAACAGCTGCCGCAATTTTGATTTTTTTTCGACTTCGCAGTTAACGAAAAGCGTTAACATAAAAATTTAAATAAATATAAAATTTTGTGATTTTTTTTACATTTGGCAACTTTGTGTGTTAAGAGTTCCCAAAAGTAACCCTCTTTAATAAGTGTTCGGAGCAGAACCCCTGCGCAACGCCACCATGTAAACGCAACTTACCAACATAAACAAACTAAAGGGCCATCTGCCACCGACAATTAGTTGCATATTTTAGTTAATATTTTTCTTTGTATAATGTACTAAAAGCTGGGTGGTATGCCTTTTTGCGCGCTTTTGCTTTAAATTTTTAATATCTTGCATTCAAATTAGTTTCTATTCGAACCAACCATGTGGTATTTATATAACTTCTATGCAAGATTAAATAACCATAAATTTTTCTCTATAATTAAAAAACAAAAGTTGAATAACGTTGATTTGATTATAATCAAATAATTAATTGATAATTCTCAATATCGTAATAAATTATTTTTGTTGCATTTAAATTATGTACGTTGAGTCCAATATATTAAGATCATTTCGTCGAAAAAATTTAAGCCTCCAGCGTAAGCTGACCAAAGGTAAATGCCAGGTTTGGCCATTTTGGCGCAGAGTATATAAAAAAGACTATCAGAGCACTAAATTGTTGAGTTAGTGTTCTTTTTATTGGTAAGTCAGAAACCTATTTCTAAAGTTGTTACAATTTACTGTTATCTCACAAATAACTTATATTGTAATTTTTTCATTAATTCATATTTGTAGTGATTCGTATATCGAGTTAGCTAAATTAGGTTATTTTCTAGTTGGGATTTTAACGTAAAAAGATTTATACTATGTTTTGAAGTTAGAATGTCGTGTCTGTATTCTATGATTGTGTATATTCTAGTTTTGTTTTTTATCCAAAGGTAACTATCTAGTATTTTGTTCTCAGGTGATGTATAAGAGCGAGTTAAGAAGTGAAGCTTTGTATGATGCAAGTTTAAGGCAATTATCTCAGAGATGGAAGTCAGATCCTTCGGTTAGCAAGGTCAGTTGGGTGGATCCATTAGTCTTCTTGACCATCTGGTGAATCCAAATGAAAATTGCTAAGGAATTCCAAATAATCTTTGGGTCAATTTGTATTTTATAGAATTTAGTGTAAACCCGAACACGAATCATTTTATAGTTTATAATTCCGGTTCTGGATATTTGCCTTCCCTATACGCCTTAAGGGCAAATAATTTAAGGGGCGCTCTGCAAAGCGTCAACCAAATTTTCTATGCTGTCTGCTCACCGAAATGACAGGAAAAAACTTGAACAGAGTTCTCACTCTCTCAACTGAACACTAGATTTTGATTTTCTAGTGTTTTCTGTTTCATAGTAATCGATGAGAGAAACACACTGAGCTGTCTGACTATAACAGTTTGATGGGGACAATTTCGTTTGGGTGTCAGCAGCTGAGCATAAGCAACTCAGCAAGTCGAGCCAAGTGTCCGAGCCAAAGAGTCTTTTTGTTGTTGTGTTACACACTCACCTTGGCCTACTAGGATTAAAAAAATAGTAACTAGAAAATATACAATATTCGATGTATTATAATTTAAATACTTATTTTTTAGCATTAAGTAGCTGACATCATTCACGATAATCTTAGTCTTTAACAACGTAAATTTAATTATTTGCAAATTAGTTCCTTGGACTGATTTCTCCAGTCTGGTCGCCAAAACAATTTAAAGTGATATGAGCTTGCGTTTAACCATAACCTTTATATCGTCTTTTATGGACAGCCCTTTCACATGGACATGATCCATATTTCTCGAGGCTATTGGAGCCATTTAGGCATTGTGTTTATATTTTGTTGACAATTTCGCGAAACCCTTTGCAGGCTTATAGTAAATGGCCTGCCGGCAGTGGATACAATTTTCACGTGAGACGCAATTATTGTTTGTTTATTTGCCTCGATGGCAATTTTCATTTTCCTTGCATTTTTTGCGTACCGGTGCGACCCGAAAACCCGGTGAATACCCAAAATTTTTTGACCTTATTAAACACTTTCCCGAGTGTTAGGCCGTAAATTAAAAAATACCGCCTTTTTAAAAATATGCTCTAATATTGCGTCCCGCGCCAGACTTGCCCTTTTCAAGGCATACTACAGTTCGTGGCCGAGTTTTCTGATCACATTTAAGACTTTTTATTTTGAGAAGTTTGGAAAATAACTTGATGCCATTATAGGCTAATCAACAACAATCAACAGTGTCGATGTATTGTTTTGCCTTAGAACTAATATCATCCACATTCTTCCCCCATCCCACCCAAATCACAACACTGCATCCCACCCACTCCTCACCCATTTATTACCACCCACTTCCAAAAACCACAACCATAACTAGCCCATAACCCGCCACTTCAACCTTCCCTGCCCGAGTTTTAAGTCCATCAGATAAAAAATGTATATTTTGCAACATGAATTTTCCGGACATTTTTACTTCCGGGGTCGGATTTCCATCATTGGAAAATCACACTTTAAAATATTTCGCATTTGATTCTTACGAACCGAGTCTCAAGTCAATCGGATGAAAAATAGTTATTTTCCGTGTAGAATTTTTCTTGGAATTTGCCTGGGGCGGAATTTCCGTCATTGGAAAATCATGCTTCAAATTAAATCGTATTTTATCGTTCCAAACCGAGTTTTAAGCCAATCGGATGAATAAACGTTCTTTTGCATGCATTTTCTGTGCATTTTCACTCGCGGAGATCAGATTTTCCGACATTGGAAAATCATATTTTAAATTTCATTCATTGAAACCGAGCTTCAAGCCAATCGGATGAATTTCCGACCATCGGGTCAAATTTACCGACATTGGAAAGTCACATTTCAAATAAATTCGTATTATATCTTTTAAAACCGAATTTTTAGCCGACCGGATGAGAAATAGATACATTTCATGCAGAATTTTCCCGTCATTTCACTCCTGGGAGCGGATTTTCCGACATTGAAAAATCACATTTTAAATTATTTCGTATTCTGTCCTTACGAACCGAGTTTCAAGCCAATCGGATGAAAAATAGATTTTATGCTGAATTTTCCGACCTTTGGGTCAAATATTCCAACATCAGAAAATCATATTTCAAACTATTTCGTATTCCATCCTTACAAACCGAGGTTGAAGCCAATCGGAAGAAAAATAGTTTTTGAATGCAGAATTTTTCCGTCCATTTTTCCTCGTGGGCTCCGTCTTAGTACGCACCTTCACCACTAACAGAACTCCTGTCCAAATTACAGCCCTCTATCTCTTACCGTTTAGGCTGTGCGATGATTGCCAATGAGTCAGTGAATCTGTCAGTCAGTCAGTCAGTACACTCTTCTTTTTATAGATATAGAGCGAGGCCAAAAAGTGAGAGAGTATTGGCAAAGTCCAATATAATCTCTAAGATGCCGAACAATGGTTTTGCAATATGCAGCTGTTTTTTTTTGGTGGCGTCGAAAATCGCGGGCCTCTCTCCGCTCCCACAAAGTTGAGAGCGTAAAATCTAAAACAGCGATGGCCAGCGAGAGCGAGGCCAAAATGTGAGAGTGCATAAGTGTGCGCGAAAATAAAGCTCCGTGAATCTGCTTCGACGTAATCGCTTCGAACTCTGTCGAGCGAATGACGCCTTTCTGCTTATGCTTCGGCGCGTCGGGTCGTTACTTGAATAGCGAAATGTTTTTGGCCTCTGGAGAAGCGGGCTATTGCTAGTAGAGAGATATTAAAATTCCTTTCAAACAATTCAGCATTTATTTGAGCATCTTTATCTTTATAATAGATGACGCCTTATTAAAAAAACAAAACAAAAAATTATTTGCTGTCTGCAGGCATCATAATTATAAATGTTCTGCCACGCAATTGGAAATGGCCAGCGTGGCGAGAGGGTAGAGAGTCCCCCGCCCTGTCAGCGAATCTGCCTGCGCCATTTTTTTTTTTTTTTTTGTTTTCAAATTGTATTTTTTAAACAAATAAAATTTTTGTTATTCATCGATATCAAGAAAACACACTTCTAGTAAATATTTTCAGCATTTAAACGTTTTTTTTCGTTTTGGAGAGCAATGGGTGCTGCGTTGAGGAAATGCTTTCTTAGTACAATGTCCGATCACTATAGGAAGCTATTGTGAAATTTTGAAATTTCTAACTATAACGGTGTTTGCTCCAACCTGATGATCACAGTCCAATGTCTTATCACTATATGTATATAGATTAAGGCACACACACATGCTTAGAAGACACTTTCAAAAAATTCTGCCCAGCAAAGTGTCTCAAGGAAACACATGAGCAAAGCAAGCTAGAAAAATCTCTCATTGATTGAGCAAAGAGCACTTTGTGAATAGTCAGAGGTGAGATGTCAATTCGTTTCCCTTTTCCATAGTGTCTAGAGTGACTGTATTCTATCTGACAGCCTGTGAAAAGGAGCATTTTTTTTGGGAGCTCTGA